>CM055271.1:43923508-44181869 GCA_029237695.1 Conchocele bisecta | reverse complement strand
CACACATTTTGGACAACAAAACACGTCTGTCATTTTGTGCACACAATTTACCACGATCTCAGATGCATGCCTGAATGTTCACACTTGTCAATAGTTTATGAATGTCGTCTTCACACACTATGAAACTTGTTTAGTTCGTTATAATTAACAATAGTTTGTTGGCATTTCCAGTGTGTGTTAAATGCAGCCGCCATGTTTACTGGCTGTGCTCGTTTTGGCTCGTATCTGATCGGAACTCCGTCATCACAATCCAGCCAATCACTATGCGGGAGGTTGGACAAGTTCCGTAAGTCACGGAACTTGTCCAGCTCGGCCTGACGAAACCTATAAATAGGAGTGAAATCTGTCAGTTGGCGACTTTGTCCCGAGCGACGCAACTCGAGAAGCAACTCGCGTCTCAGAACTCCCAAGGCCCAAATACAAAATGTATCCCCCCTTAAACATTAATCACCGACGATGTTACCAATGGTCCGTTAGTCGTGAGATGTGATGATTTGAACGTAATTCTGGCATTATTTATTGTTAATATTGGCTGGAACCATACTAATGCCAATATCCCATTACCCCACCCACTTTTTCCCCATTGCCATACGATTCCCAATTTGAGCTTCATGACCCCCTGCTGTATGACGCCCACCCTAACTTCGTGCCCCCCTCCCACCCCTGTTAGGTGATCCCCATTCCATTGTCATGCGTCCTAGTTGTTGTGTGCCCCCCATTCAGCTATGTGTCATGATTCCCACCCCAGCTTCGTGACCCCAGGCTGTGTGACTCCCCACCCCTTCTGTGTGCCCACCTGCTGTGTAATTCCCCACCCAGCTGTGTGACTCCCCACCCAACATTAGACCCCACCCAGCTTCCTGACCCCCAAGATGTGTGACTCCCCACCATAGCTTCGTGACCCCTTCCTTTCAACCCCAGTTGTGCGATTCTCGACACTGCTTCGTGTCCTCCTGCTATGTGATTCCCCACCATAGCTTCGTGATTCCCGCTGTGTGACTCCCCCACTCAGTAGCAAAATGTATGATAGCCCCGCGATTCCCGTCTAGGTCCGTGCTTGTACGCTTTAGAAAATAGTTGATCGTGTCTAGTTGCTCCCACAGTCGCCTATATTAGTTAGTCTCGACTCGCATACATGTACTACGAATATATACTATCTGTTGATTTATATAGTCCTGTATATCACCCCGATACCATTATTGTTACCATGAATTGTCACCATCACATGGTTGTACGTGTTGCATAATATTGTGTTTTATGTGTTATCAAAATATCAGGTATTACTACTGAATTCGCCACTGTCGTTCTTTCATTGCCAAGTAGCTATAGTCGTTCAATTTCCCTACCCCGATTCACGAGGGCCCGCTACCATTCCCCTGCGAGAACAGGAACTATCTGGTTTATACCGTTTTGCTGAAGACGGATACGACATAGGGACGTTACAATACGACTGAGGTTTCTTTCTTTTAACCATATTCATGCCGTTAATACTACGAGTCCGCCAATACCAAATTTAGCAGTATTACATGTGTAGTTTGTCTCAACATTCTGCAGATAACATCTAGTTTTCTAGAGCAAACCGAAAATCATGTGCAGTGGAACCTCTCTAAACCGGACACCCTGGGGACCTCAGAGGGTGTCGGATTTAGAGAGGTTCCACTGAGATTCAGGGGCCCATTTCACTAAACTTCGTACGACTAAAATGTTCGTAAGTGCAAATTTAGGATCGTCTGTAAATTTAAATTGATGGATTTACATTTATTGAGCGTAGGCTGCAAGTGCAGCCTATGCTCAATAAATGTAAATCCAATAATTGTTTACAAGAAAACACAGTTAATGTGAAATTTACAGACTATCATAATTCTGCACTTACGAACATTTTAGTCGTACGAAGTTTAGTGAAACGGCCCCCAGGTACATGTATATAAGCAATACAAGACACATGCTAGTGCTTTGTAATTATGAAAATGCATTATTACTAGATATGACATACCAAAAAGACCGTCAAAATGGTGTGGTATGTGTCCGTTTTAGAGAGGTTCCACTGTATCACTAGATGTAAGTTATCGATGATTAGCCGTACATGTAGATGCAACGCATTTAGAATATTGGTGTCTCCCGCCCCACCCCCGCCCCCACCCCCTGAGGATTAAAACGGGGCACATTTAGTGCGTAAAACTTTGGAAATGAGCACATTAATGCAGCGTGCGAAACAATAGGTTTAATATTTCTTGAAAATGACATCAATTTCGCTGAATAATGATAACGGTGTCCGATAAAATTGTAATAATGTAATAACACAATTGTGAATTGTGTCACCAATTCTGTGCATGGCGACACCAAAATCGGGGATCGAGCGTCGCCATGCTAAAACTTGCTGGGGTGGGGGAGGTAGGCGGATGTTTTCACAAATCACATAGCTCTCACACTACACTTAATTAAATTAAATTAAATTAAATCCGTAGCCATCGATTGCAGAAAACTAACGTTCGCATATGCTAGTTATTTTTTTAAAAACTGAATATAAAACATTTTTTAAAAGTACCCCTTACCTGATTAATGGAATAGTCATAGAATGAGCATGCCACTATCAATGTCATATATGAGACACGCCATGTGATTTCGTACCTTAGGACATTCTGCTTAATTTCATAAAATGCATTTACAAATTTTACAATATTTTCCGTAGATGGCGTCAAAAGTTGACAAAATTTTCAGAGTACATGCGGAATTATATTCCGCATGTACTCTGAAGATTTTGTCAATTTTTGACTTCATTTATGTCCGAAGGTACACACTTTACAATATTTTTCATAAATAAAGTAAAAAGTTGACAAAATTGGCAGAGTACTGTACTCTGAAAATGTCGTAAATATTTGACGCCATTTACGGAAAATATTGTAAATTTTGTAAACGTATTTCATGACATTACGCAGATGTCCGAAGGTACCAAAATCACATGACATCAAAGGCCAACAACGTGCACACGTCTGTTATAGAGCGATTGAAGATAAGAACATGAACTGGGCCGAGGACATAGTTTCACATCCTGTTACGCCATAGCCAGTGGATCTGTACCTCAACGACACGTCGAATTACTGTGATTGATCAGGTAACAAGCTGTATATTGACCGAATACTTACTAATAATTCCGGCACAAAAATATTTATGCAATTCCCTAACATTTGATTGGTCCGTAGCAAGTCTCTGTCCAAAATTTATATCCCAGTTAACTCCCACGCCGAACTACTTTCCGTAACCGTGAGGCGCAGTTAAAATAATTCTTAAGAAAACGGAAAATAAACACATTTTCTTGATGAACTTATTTCAAATGCTGGAATTATAAGGAATGAATGGCCTTTTTGTGGAATTTATCGGGGATATAAACTTGGAAAAGTCGCGGAAATACTGTACGAGGCCTTCCGGCCTTCGTCCAGTATTCCCGCGACTTTTCCGAGTTTATACCCCGATAAATTCCACAAAAAAAGGCCATTAATTCCTATAATGTCATATCAGGCAGTGACTAGCTGATACAATTATCCGGGTCACAACCAGTTGAAAACGTTTCATTGGTCGTACGGCGTCACATGATGTTACCGAATGACGTCAGTGGAATTACGTCACGGAAACAATTCCGCGTTCTTGTCAACGAATACCACGTCATAATTGTTCATTATCATGATTATGTAGCCTAAAATGCTACCTGAAACAATAGAATATCATGCTAGTGTCCGTTGATATAAAGTTTATCAGGCTCGGCGAGGAAACGGTATTTTATCAGGTAACCTGCCCTGTATTGACCGAATACGTACTGACTGATAACATATTGTTGTATCAGACATTGACGTGATATAAACATCCGGGTTAGTGAAAACTGACGTTCCATTGGTCGGATGACGTCACGTGACGTTACCGAATGACGTCAGTGTAATGACGCAACGTAAACAAGTCCGCGTACTGTTCATATATAACGACGTCATATGTGGTCATTTTCGAGCATAAAACGTTACCTGATAAATACAATACCAGGCTAGTGTCTTTTGATATCAAGTTTATCAGATTCGGCTCATAAACGGTATGAATTCCTCGGCAAGCCTCGGAATTCCTACGCGTTTCCTAGCCTTGCCTGATAAACGTGATATCAAAAGACACTAGCCCGGTATTCTCTATATCTGTGTTGACACTAACAGGATAGTGTATGTTCTATGGAAGATATTCGATCGTACATTTTAAATAGCGGGAAATAATACACGAGTGTGCGTCGGCACGGATGCCGACGTACACGAGTGTATTGTTTCCGCTATTCAAACATGTACGATGGAATATCCTATTTATTACACTTCCACGGCGAATATATATGCACATTTAGTCTATTTTTGAGATTATAATCAATGAATTGTGATGTGCCCATGAATA
This sequence comes from Conchocele bisecta, assembly GCA_029237695.1. Lineage (NCBI taxonomy): Eukaryota > Metazoa > Mollusca > Bivalvia > Lucinida > Thyasiridae > Conchocele > Conchocele bisecta. The sequence goes on along the minus strand of CM055271.1, from coordinate 44,177,453 downwards.
GTTATACAATGACGTGTTTTCCCGCGTTTTGACGTTACGTTGTGTGACGTCAAATGTGACGTCATGTACACTTTTTTAAATCGAAATTACGCAGCTATTTCTATGAACCAGATATATTTGAGTGCATGTTTGGAATGTTCGCCACGCTCACTCGTTGCTTACGCGGAAGCCGACGCACATCGTGTATTATTTACCGCTATTCAAAATGTACGATGGAATGTCCTCTATATAAATAATGCAAAACATATAGTTTTCGTTAATATTAAATTATAGAAAAATGTAAGAATGAGCCTACTTTTTATCTCGTGAAATTTGGTCCAATATCGTAAATTTTATTGTGAAAAAACAATTTCCACAAGTTAAATCCCCATAGACAAATTCCCATAGAGAACTCATTTTTTTGTAATACAATCAATATATGACCAAATTTCACGAAATAAAAAGAAGGCTCATTATTAAATTTTGATACAATTTAATATTATCTAAACCAATATTGTTTTGCATTGTTCATATGGCCGTACACTTTGGGCAGTTTTCGTGAAACAGACAGTAGTCACTGACGCTTATATAATGACGTTTAAACACGATGTCGTTAACGTCAAGATTACAATTGCTTTGTCGCGCCATTAGCGACGCCATTTAGAACGTTTCGCATGACGTGAACGTACGTATATATACTTAGGATGATGCGGCTAGCCAATCAAATGTGTTCCATGTTGTATTACACGCGTGTAGTATCACGTGTATGAAATGGGTTGCAGCACGTCATAACAATGTTTTCATGTGATTAATAAATATACTATTGATCAGTCATCATGTAACATAAAATATTTATCACAAGACGACAAACAGCGGTGAAGTATGTATTGATTCACTAGTAAATACATGCATATTCAACATGCGTGCCAAGCTATAATGTATTTGCATTATACCTTGGCCCACGATGTGAATACCATGTAGTTGCATGTGTTTCCCTTTGACCATCAATCGTGTCCCTTTCCGGCAGACTGAATGTGATCTCTGACTATTTTGACCATTGGAAACTGGTATGCATGTAATTATATAATTAATTATGGACACAAAATGTGTTCGGTCAATGCACAGGGAGTTGGCTGAGAATGTGGAGAATGGATGACATGGCCTGGTGTTGCGTGCTGATTGGTATGACCGTCCATCTCGCCGACGCAACTGGACATCAAGGTAGAGTGTAAATTAAACAGGACATATATATACGGCTGTAACTGGAGACATGGGGCTTACACGTTTTGCGACCAGTGCAGATCCAGATCAGCCTGTGCATCCGCACAGTCTGATCAGGATATGCACTGTTCGCTATTCCATCAGACTACCGGAGTGTGTTATTTGATCAGGAGCTACACTGGTGACAAAGTATTTAAGCCCCAGTTCTCAAGTTACAGTTATTATTCCCATATTTATTATCTAACATTACGAGCTCTTCAACGTCGGAGATAAAAACTGCACAGATATTCATTTCCGGTAAGTACACCTGCCAGGCGAAGAATAATTCTCAGATAAATTATATCTTTAACAACCTATTTATCATGTAACTACAGGGGTCTTCAGCTAAAGGTAACACCCCAGTGCACGTAAGGTGCACGATATGTGCACTAGTACACTAATAGTAAACATCATAATGCAGGATTTTCTATTGGGGGTGCGTCAGGGGCGAGCCCCATGTAGTGGCGCGAGTACGCTAGGGGGAAATTGTTTAGGGGGAAATTGTTTAAACCTAGATGGCCTGAAATGCATTCTCCTGCATTTTATGTCATTTAAATTCGGATTTCAACGGTGGCAGTTTCATGCAAATTACCTGTATATTAATGCATTTCAAGATTTGTTGAGATTACTGTTTGAAAAATAGCGGACCTCGGCGAATTTAGGGGGGTGCGTAACGCACTCGTCCGCACCCGTCGCCCCCTCCCCACCCCCCCCCCCCCACCTGCGTACGGGCCTGTAATGCACAAACCTAAGCTATGAAGCCCATGCATGTTCTGTTTTATATTTTCTGTACACAATTCATATCCGTGGGGGAATGGGACAATGCTCTGTTCTTACTTTGTTTGTGAAGTTTGAAGGTATTGAAGGCAAATTTCATTTTTTTCTCATTTCATATCCTTCCCACATAAAACAGTGAATTTGCGTGTATAATCAAATATATAACAATAGCAATTCATTGTTTGTATTCATTCTTTTCTACGGAATTAAAAGTGTATGATTGTAGAGTTACAGGTAGATTTGGAAGTTTTGAAAACAAATAATGAATTGCCTATCATACATAATTAATATTAAATAATAATACATTTTGTTATAATATTAATAAATAATTAATATATAATGGTTGAAATTTCTTATTTTTCTTATTTATTTTCTACTGAACGCCTTTGCTGCTTCTAGGAAACAGTTTAGGTCTGTATCAGGCCTTAGGAGTCTTACTATATCAGGGCCCGGTTGCTCAAAACCTATGTTAGCTTAACTGACTGTTATATCCTTAGCATTGTTAAGGATTTAACAGTCTGTTAAGCTAACGGAGGCTTTGAGCAACTGGGCCCAGGTGATTAGATCATATATATGTGACCAGTACGACTCCTTATCATGTGGCCATTGCACCATGACATGTACCTATCCTGACCAATCAACCGTCACACCATGACCAGTGCAGCTCCTGTAGCCGATTTCACCAACATTGCAAAGTATACTTTTCTAGCAAAGTATACTTTTATAGCAAAGTATACTTTGCTAGCAAAGTATACTTTGAGGGAGAAATTTTCAATTTTAGGATAAATTTATTAATTTTTATTATACTGAATTTATTACATTATCACAGCCATTTTGGCTGTGATAATGTAATACATTCAGTATACTATTTCTGCATACTTTTAATCATCAAATATATGCAGTCGTTAGTTCTATATGAAATAATGCATTTCGGGGAAAATAATGATTGCTCCCTCAAAGTATACTTTGCTAGAAAAGTATACTTTGCAATATTGGTGAAATAGGCTACTGATCAATCAGCCACTGCACCATGTTCCAGTTCTGCTCCTGATCAGTCGGTCATCTTAGCAGATCAGGACATGAGGTAAACTTGTTTTACAACATGTTGTACTATCCAGTAGCCTATTTCGCCAACATTGCAAAGTGTACTTTACTAGCAAAGTATACTTTGAGGGAGTAATCATTTATTTTTCCTGAAATGCATTATTTCAAATAGAACTAACAAATGAATATATTTCATGATTAAAAGTATGCAGAATTATTATACTGAATTTATTACATTATCACAGCCAAATTGGCTGTGATAATGTAATAATTTCAGTATAATAAAAATTAATAAATTTATCATAAAATTGAAAATTTCTCCCTCAAAGTATACTTTGCTACTAAAGTATACTTTGCAATGTTGATGAAATAGGCTACAGGACATGAGGTTAACTTGTTTTACAACAGGTTGCACTGTCCAGAAGACCATCATGATCAGGGTCTACAGTGTTTGATTTTTTTAACATTGAGCTAATAAAAAAAGACATAAATAAATTTAATTTAAAAAATAAACACAACTTATTAAGCATGACATATCTTTAATTTGCTGCTGATATATTAATTAGCTTAATAAGCATTCCACTTTAAAATTGATAAAATCCAAAGCCATGCATCACTGACCGTACCTGTCCAAATATAACGTGAGTGAAACATTAACAAAGTTACTGATTGGCATTACACAATAAGTATGCCACACCTTCGGGCACTAGTAGGCGCCCACATTTGCCAGTGGTCATCGACAACAGACATGATGTATGCATCACCACATTTGCCAGTGGTCATCGACAACAGACATGATGTATGCGCCATTACAGTGGGGTCAGCGCTATTTCCCCTGGAGCTGACCCCACTGTAAAACTGGTATGTGGCTGTGACTGGAGAAATGAATCTTATTTCTGACCAGTGTAGCTCCAGGGGAAATAGCACACCCCTGTAGCCTGATAATGCTATAGTGTGCTTGTTATAAGCATGACGGGTGTTTCACTGATGGAATGGCGAGCAGTGCAGGTCTACACTGGTCGCAAAACCCAAAGCCCCATGTTTCCAGTCACAGCCACATATCATGTATCGCAGTCACTCCGAATTCAAGCCGACGCACACTCGTGTATTATTTCCCGCTATTCACAATGTACATTACTATCGAATATCCTCTATATAAAAGACACTAGTCTGGTATTCACTTGTTTACCAATAATTTACAGTGAAACCTCTCTAAACCGGACACCCTGTGAGGTATCCAGGTTGTACGTCTTAGAGAAAATTCACTATAAATCAGGCATTTGATCATTCTGAGCCATAGTTGTGTGATATGCTATGCCATCACGAACAGACATTATCACCTGAGATAAATGGCCGAGAAACTCATCAAAAATATAATGATTTCAACATTGCAAAGTACACTTTTCTAACAAAGTATACTTTGAGGGAGTAATCATTTATTTTTCCCGAAATGCATTATATCATATAGAACTAACCACTGCATATATTTGATGATTAAAAGTGTGCAGAATTATTATACTGAATTTATTACATTATCACAGCCAAAATGGCTGTGATAATGTAATAAATTCAGTATAATAAAAATTAATAAATGTATCCTAAGATTGAAACGTTCTCCCTCAAAGACGGATACTTTGCAATGTTGGAGAAATCGGCTACAGATGTGCTGCTATATAGCGGCTTGGTCCGCGGTTATTCGGTTATTATACATTTTATATCAGATGTAAATTTACACACTGATATCAGGGGCGATAATCGTGTTTCCTTAAACTGTTAAGGGACATTACTATATATTATACTATTTATTATTATACCTGACACCACCGCGAGTCACTATCACTGTATAGCGGGCACTCGTAATTTTTAGAACTGGTGGAACAGTAACACAATTATACACTTATTTATTTCCTATAAAGAACATGTTGTGCCTACTGAGTTTGCATGTACCTTTAAATCAAACATCACTTATATTTAGTTCAAAAATCACATCAATGTGTATACTAACAACAACAACAAGTACTGAAATTTCCAGAATCCATCCGATTCAAAGTACGTAATATTTTATATTGTCCTTATTACATAACATATTTAGATGAACTATGGCGCATCAAACGCGTCTTGTTAAGCTGCATTTTGTGGTCTCTGTACTTTGGCCCTAACATCTGTCGTTTTTGCGAAGAATCGATTTCCGTGCTGAACTCCCTGGACGACCAAATGCAGCTCATGAAGACACGTTTGCTGCGCCATATTTCATCAAAATCCGTTTCATATTAAGGAAAATATAAAATAATACTTACTTTGGTGTGGGCAAGATTTCAACACTTTCAGCAACTGTTGTTGTTGTTATAACCACGTTATCATGCACCTTGCACATGTCGTGTCTCAATTATTTTTGGGTACCATACAGGGGAGAGAACCAAGCGAACCCTACCACATCACGTGATTGAGCTGCTGTTTGTGGCCGACTACGGGTTCTACGTCCGATGGTACAACGCCATGGATCAGGGCCTGGCTCCATCGGCCCGCCGGACAGCCGCGATACAAAAACTTACCGAGTACGTCGGCACATTGGCACACTCGGTACGTATACACGTGGGCCCGTTTCACTAAACTTCATACTACTAATATGTTTGTAAGTGCAAAATTATGATAATCTGTAAATATCTCATTAACTATGTTTTCTTGTAAACAATTATTGTATTTACATTTATTGAGTATAGACTGTTCAGCCTATGCTCAATACATGTAAATCCATCCATTGAAATTTCCAGATGATCCTAAATTTGCACTTACGAACATTTTAATTGTACGAAGTTTAGTGAAACGGGCTCCTGGTATCCGTTTCACTAAAATTCGTACGATAAAAATGTTCGTACAAATATTTCCAAGAATTTGCTTCTCACATTAATGTGTTTCTCGAATGCTAACATGTTGTACCCACGTGTTTATGCCATTAAATGCAGCACATCCACGAAAGAGTTTCCCAAATCGTCTGTCAGATACGGAAGCCCATTAGAGCCACTTCACTTTTTTTTTATTTCCATTTATTCAAGATCTTTTCTTGAATTTTCAAATTCTTTTCTTGAATTTTCGAGATATTTTCTTGAATTATCGAGATCTTGAAAATTCAAGAAAATATCTCGAAAATTCGAAAAAAGAACTTGAAAATTCAAGAAAAGAACTTGAAAATTCAAGGAAAGATCTCGAAAATTCAAGAAAGTATCTTAAAAATTCAAGAAAAGATCTCAAAAATTCAAGAAAAGAACTTGAAAATTCAAGAGAAGATCAAGAAAAGATCTTGAATAAATGGAAATAAAAAAAAAGTGAAGTGGCCCTAATGGGCTTCCGTAGTCAGAACTAATATTGTTGTTGATATCAATTTTGTACTTACGAACTTCTTAGTCGTACGAAGTTTTGTGAAACTAAGAAGTTCGCAAGTTCCACACTTAAATTTACAATAACATATGCTCTGAAAGCCGCTGTTGCAAATGCGTGTTGGATGTGTTCACAGTTAGCAATATGTACATGTAGGTCGAACAGTGTAGCATTATTGAACTGCATTTCTGTGAAAACCAAATTCTTTAAAATCATTGTACAACCTATTTTATCATACGAAGTTTAGTGAAACGGACCCCAGAGGGGTCCGTTTCACTAAGCTTCATATGATAAAAACAGTCGAGTTCTCACATCAATGAGATACATTAATCAAACACGTTTCCATCATGTTTAAGTCTGATATAAAATGTATACTACTGCTAATCAATATGTGGGTTAATGGTGAATGGATGTTTATTTTGCCTGAAAATGTCTCAGATGATGTCTCTGATATGAAGAACATTTTGTGCCTACTGAGTGGGCACGTACTTTTAAATATGAACACATCCACCAAATATTTGTCAGAATCTGCTACTAATGTCAACTGTGCAGTAAATTGATTTTGGCACTTGGTCGTACGGGCCCGTTTCACTAATAGTCGTACGATAAAAAATATTCGTACGAAGATTTTAATAATTATACTTTACACATTAAGTTGTTTCACAATGCTACCATTTACTATTTATTCCGTCAACACAGTGCGTATGTGCCGTGAAACACGGTGCCGTGAAACATTTTTGATATCCTGTCAATACGACCTAATCACCACGTATGAATATATGCGGTGACTGGGGTTACTTTTTTGCATTTTAAAGCCATTTGTAGGTGTTGACGGGATAAATAGAATAGTAGGTTAGTGCCGTGAATGGGAAAAATATCTGGCGCGGCACGGAAACGGGATATGCTCGGCAGAGCCTCGCCCATCCCGTTTCCTAAGACTTGCCAGATATTTTTCCCATTCACGGCACTAACCTACTATTCTCTATCTATTTTCCTTATTTCTGAACCAAAATATATGTTGTGACCACTCATTTGAACCGTCTCGGCGAGACGGTTCAAATGAGTGGTCACAACATATACTTCTGATGAGAAAAAAAGAAATTATTGAGCCTTGCCGGATATTTTTTCCCATTCACGGCACTAACCTACTATTTTCTATGTACATGCAGCGGTCAACAAAACTGAACAAAGGCATCAATCCTTTCTCAGAATCTCAAAATTGGTCGTGAATCATGTTAAAGCTACATGCCCACTCCGTAGACACACCATGTTCTTTATATGAATTAAATAAATGTATACTTGTGTCACTATTCCACCAGTTATAAAGATTACGAGTGCCCGCTATACAGATATAATCATTTAGTAATATTTATTTTACTGATAGTGACGCGCGGTGGTATCAGGCTATTTTCATATGCAGATGAGGTACGCTATTTTTTAATTATTTATACTAATTAAATGCGTCACCTCAAAAATAATGTTTTCGACAGATTATAAAGTATGATAATTGCACATCAAAAAATAAATACAGAGAGTAAATAGTAATATCCGTTCACATTTTAAGCAAACACGGCTATCGCCCCTGCTATCGGTGTGGAATTTTACGTCCGATATAAAATGTATAATAATGCCAATCAATACGTGGGGTAATGGTGAATGAATGTTTAGTTTGGCAGAAAATTTCTCAGATGATGTCTCTGATATAAAGAACACGTTGTGCCACGGAGTGGGCATGTACCTTTAATGCGAACTTTACTGTCAAGTTTAGTTATGCAATTACGAACTTGTTAGTGGTAAATATCACTCATGAACGACCATTCACCTATACCAAGGTGTATGATCACGTGGTACTAACAACAACAACAAGTAATGAAACTTCCAGAATCCATCGGATTCAAAGTACGTATTATTTAATATTGTCCTTATTACGTAACGGATTTTGATGAAATATGGCGCATCAAACGCGTCTTGTTAAGCTGCATTTGGTGGTCTCTGTATTTACGCCCAAGCTTATGTCGGTTTTGCGAAAAATCGATTCTTCGCAAAAAGGACATACGTCTGTGCCGAACTCCCTGGACCACCAAATGCAGCTCATGTAGCTCAAAATCCGTTGCATATTACAGAAAATATCAAATAATACTTACTTTGGAGTGGGCGACGTTGTAGTTGTTGTAACCACGTGATCATGCACCTTGCATACGATGTAAGTCGCCCTGCGTGACAGCCTGGGCCCAGTTGCTCAAAACCTCTGTTAGCTTAACGGACTGTTAAATCCTTAACATTGTTAAGGATTTAACAGTCCGTTAAGCTAACATTGTTAAGGATTTAACAGTGCGTTATGCTAACAGAGGTGTTGAGCAACCGGGCCCTGGACATTCCGGTTACTAATACATATATGTTATACATGTATATTACAGACCAGCAGAATGTTTGTGGCCCTGGCGTCAGACGGAATATCAATCACTCTCCGGCCAGTGGATGTCCTCGTTATGACGGTAACGTATTTGTGCCTGCGACTGGAGAAATGGAGTCTATGTGATTTGTGACCATTGTAGCTCCTGATCAAATAACACACTCATGTAGCCTGATAACGAGCTACGCTCCTTGTTAGAGCATACCCGGTGTTTCACTGATGGAACGGCGAACAGTGCAGATCGTGATCAGACTGTGCGGATGCACAGGCTGATCTCGATCTACACTGGTCGCATGAACCATAATCAACATCATCACGTATCGTGCTTCATGATCTTGATTTAATTAAGGAATAAAACCATGGGCTATTGCGTTTACTGGGGTGTATTACACATTTGATCTGTTTAAGTTTAAACTTTAAAAAGACCAAATGTATGATACAACCAAATCCAAATAAAATCACAGTCACTAAATGCATGATAATAGTGCCTTTATAGGTCGCCCTACTTTCTAAGCCAATCGCTGGCCGGTATCGAGCTACACTTATTTCACATATTGCAAGATCTAACCCCAATAAGTTACATATTACGAGATTTAATCATTAATTGTTCGACATGAAATGGAAAATCAATATTCGGACGGGAGATACACATTACAATTTGGCCGAATTATAAATATGTTATTGTTCACATATTGGACTTTTAAGGAACTAAATGCTGCGGTCGCTAGTACTCCCTCGCATTTAATTCCTTAAAAATCCAATATTATTATGTGAACACTAACTTATGCTTAGTTGATGTTTTGGTTTTGCTTATTTCCTTCAAGCCTTTAAGTAGCAGATTTTTGGTTTTTCTTTGACTTTCTGCCGCTTTCTAAACAAAATTAGGGAAACTGTAAACATTTGGCCATCCCTGCTACGCGTTATTGGCCTGCGATTGGCATTGCGGATCAATTATCGAAAAATGCTGAAATGCATTTTCGAGTGGCATCATGGGCCAAGTTGTATTATCACGATGGATTCATTTCCATATTTCCACCGGCCCACACAACATACCGTTTATTTAACCAGGTGAACTGATTCTCGTGAATTAATGCGCGAGTGATTGGGACCGATTGACCGTAGCGAAACGAGTTTGTTTAGCCAAGGTGCACGATCACATGGTTCTAACAACAACAACAGTGGCTGAAAGTGTTGAAATTTTGAAAGTATTATTTGATATTTTCCTTAATATGAAACGGATTTTGATGAAATATGGCGCAGCAAACGCGTCTTCATGAGATGCATTTTTTGGTCCAGGGAGTTTCGCACAGACTTAGGAGACACAGAAATCGATTCTTCGCAAAAACGACAGAAGTTTGGACGAATATACAGAAACCACCAAATACATCTTAACAAGACGCGTTTGATGCGCCATATTTCTTCAAAATCCGTTACGTAATAGGGACACTATAAAATAATACATACTTTGAATCAGATGGATTCTGGAAATTTCAGTACTTGTTGATGTTGTTAGTACCACGTGATCATACACCTTGTTAGCGGTAGTACCCAATCACGAGGGTATTATTTAAAGATAATCAAAGCGAATTAAGCTTAAAATATGGCCAAGAGGTATGTGAATTTGTTTCTGGAGGCGGGCCGTACAGACGACGACTGTCTTGCGATTCAGAGGGTGTGTCTGAGAACGTGGATTGGTCGAAGGAAACACGTCATTGTGACGTTACTGACGTCATTTCTCCATATATGGTAAACACGAGAGTGGTGTAAGCTACATGTACAACAGTTACTGTGTAATTCATCGTTAGATTTCTGTAAACTACCGGCTGAAATGTAAGAACACGTGGTATTATACACATTGGAAAAGGAGTGATACACCATATCACATTACATCTACACGTATATATAATGAAATGAGCGTATACCTGCACACGATCTGATACATTAATTTACAGTGTACTATACTACTGTAATACAAAGAAATATGAAATATTTTTAATTGGCTTGTGTAATGGATTGTCTTTTCTCAAACGCTAGAATATGAACTTAGCGCTATAGTGAATATCAGGTATAATTTTTATTATGTGAACTCGCCATAATTCCATTAACCGAATCATGATTTCTGTTTCTAATCGTTTCGTATCTTAAAAATTGTGAGCGTAGATGTCATGATCACGAGATTACAACAACAACAACAACGCCGCCCACTCCAAAGTAAGTATTATTTGATATTTTCCTTAATATGCAACGGATTTTGATGAAATATGGCGCAGCAAACGCGTCATGTGAGCTGCATTTGGTGGTCTATGAAGTTTGGCACAGACTTATATCGTTTTTAAACGAAAGAAGCTTGGGCGAAAATACAAAGACCACCAAATGCAGCTTAACAAGACGCGTTTGATGCGCCATATTTCATCAAAATCCGTTACGTAATAAGGGCACTATAAAAGAATACGTACTTTGAATCGGTACTTGTTGTTGTTGTTAGTACCACGTGATCATACACCGTGAATATAGTGAATATCAGGTATATGTGAACTCGCTATAATTCTATTAACCGAATCATGCTTTCTGTTTCTAATAGTTTCGTATCTTAAAAATTGTGAGCGTAGATGTTAAGCTTTGTATTCAAAGAAATAATGGTATTCTGTCTCTACCACGCGTATGTCGTCACGACTTTCAATGCTGTCTATGCTCAAGGTGTATGATCACGTGGTACAAACAACAACAACAACAAGTACTGAAACTTCCAGAATCCATCCTATTCAAAGTACGTATTCTTGCATTTGATGGTCTCTGTACTTCGGCCCAAACTTCTGTCGTTTTTGAGAAGAATTCTTCGCAAAAACGACATTCGTCTGTGCCCAACTCCCTGGACGATCAAATGCAGCTCATGAAGACGCGTTTGCTGCGCCATTATTTCATCAACATCCATTTCATATTAAAGAAAATATGAAATAATACTTACTTTGGAGTGGGCAAGATTTCAACACTTTCAGCCACTGTTGTTGTTCAGCCACGTGATCATGCACCTTGTATGCTGTCTGCATCGGTTTCCAATGGCGGATTTTAAAATAGCCGCCATGTAAAATGATTTTGGTCACTCTATGCACGATATACAAAAACAAATTTGTTTGTATATCGTGCACAGAGTGACCAAAATCATTTTACATGGCGGCTATTTTGAAATCCGCCATTTGAAACCGAACGAATGCATTCTTTCGATTGTCTCCTCCGCTCATTTTGTTCAGCGTACTTGAAAACTCGTGACAAAATTAATGTCATGCTTTCCGCCGGAAGTGCACTACGTCTTCACGTATCGATGCCTCTATTACAGACACCCGAGCAATCACCGTGGACAGAAACAACAAAGCATGTAAATACGACCGACGCCGAGGTTCAAGTGGACCCTCATGAAGCCCTGAGACTGTTCATGTCAAAGTCGATCAGTCTACAGTCGACTATACAACATGACCACGCCATGCTGCTGACCACGTATGTAGGTCACATATGAGACGCGCCATGTGATTTTGTACCTTCTGACATATGCGTAATTTAATTAAATAAATTTACAAACTTTACAATATCTTTCATAAATAAAGTCACAAGTTGAAAAACAAATTCAGAGTACATGCGGAATTTACGGTGGCACAGAGGGGACATGGAAATATTTGTTACAATTGCGTGTGCACGCGATAGCTATTACCCTATCGTGTGCGCACGCGTGCTCACGCAATAGTAAAAAATAGTTCCGTATCCCCTCTGTGCCACCGTAGGAATTATATAATAATACTACTACTACTACTACTAATAATAATAATAATGCTACAGTTGTTTATAGATGATCAGTTGTTTATACTTACATCTCTTTACATCTCTTTAAACTTACATCTCTTTAAACGACAAAACTGCTTTTATAAAAAACGAGGCTATGCAAATAAATCAACAGGCCCGTACGCAGGAATTAATTTAGGGGGGTGCGTTATAGACGGAGCGAAGGGCTAAACAGATTGTTTGCACATCCACGAACAGACCTCTGCAGATTAACCCTTTCATCCCTAAGGAACTGGAATTGATTTTGATATGTTAATTTTGCAACCCAATCCAATCATCACAAATGATTTTCAGACCAGTCCATTTATGAACATGGAGTGTTTTTGTTCTCAAAATTATGAAAATTGCTTGCAAAAAGTTCAGATCCTGATGAGACGGCTCGTCACGAGCCTGCTCATCTGGATCTACACTTGTTGCCAATACCAATATACATGCTTGTGGTGTTAAAAGCGTTAAGGGGGTGCTTACGCACCCGTCGCACCCCTTCTGCGTACGGGCCTGAAGGCTATGCAAATAGATCAAGAAGCTGTATAAACTTGATATTAAATTAACACGAATGTTACATTGTATTTGTTGCGTAATTACAGCATCATACAAGGAGGATATTGTTATCACCTAATGTGTGTTTTCTAGTGGTGTCGTGCATTTGAGACACGCCATGTGACATTGTACCTTTGGAAACCTGCGTAATTTCATGAAATACGTTTACAAAATTCACAATATGGTCCGTAAATGGCGTCGAAAGTTGACACAATTTTCCATGTACTGTGAAACTTTTGTCAACTTTTGACTTTATTTATGAACAATATTGTAAATTTTGTAAACGTATTTAATGAAATTACGTAGATGTCCGATGTCCGTGGCGTGTCTCATGTATTGTACTCGTGTCTTGTGATTGTAATTCATTGTGTTCTTTCACACAGGTTGAAGTAACGGTCCGAGGTCTGTAAATACATCACATGTACCTAAAAGCATTAATAAGAGAAAAAAGAATAAGCTAAAAACAATATGTACTCCCTCCTATACACAGAACAAAGGTCCCATTGTTTTAAAAGGCCGTACTCGGACGGCCGCGAGACAACGGACTCTCACGAAACAGTCAACCGACTTATATCATTGTCGCCTATTGTAGAAGTTAAGAAAATGTTAGCCCTCCGCAACGATATATTCCCCGATGCGCTATGTCAACGCGTTTTCGAGCTACCGATTATTTTGTTTAAACAAAATTAGCATTATTGATAGGTCGTAAAAGAACATTTCCGTGGCCAATACTGTTATATAACATCGTAAACATCGGGTTCAAAATACACTTTTACGTCGTCCCGGCCCGTAAAGAAACATTTTTCATGGAAAAAACATTGTTTCCAATCGAACAGTTCATAAAACCTACATGTATACGCGTCCAGTGCGTCCCGAGAATTGATAGAAACGTCGGTGCGATTGAATTGTCTGTCGTGACGCACTGCTGGAAAAGCAGTGCGTCACGACAGACAATTCAATCACACCGACAAGCAGTGCGTCACGACAGACAATTCAATCGCACCGACGTTTCTATCAATTCTCGGGAAGACATTTTGTATACACATCGTGGGACAGGTTTATTTTCCGGAACTCGTGCACTATGTGGTAAAAAACGGAACTTGTATAAACGGTTATAATTCATATTTTATAATACATATGTTGATGGTAAATGTATCAAGTTAAAGGTATGTCTCTCTACTCAGATGTGATATGATATGTATGTGTGGTAGGGATGGATGTGGCTCCCCGTCGGTGAATGTACTTCGCGTTATGTTTTAGGGCATCACGGGACAGTTGAAAATAGCCAAAATTTACTGATTTTCTGAGGGCGGCTGGTGACTTATAAAATTCACCGCCTCTCACAATCAGTTAAGGAGGCTCTTACGACAAGTATTGAAAAATACTCGCAAATGAAGTACAAATCGCGCGCCACAATACAAATTCAGTAACCGCATCAAATGTGTTCAATTAATGTTTTACAAAGTTACCCCACCCACCTATTTTTGGTCAGAAATTTCAACACGACTGAATATATCGGGATTGTTTTCATGAAAATATGAGGCACAGATAATTTGCTATGTCTTGTTCTATCACTTGTAACACCAAACCATTTTCTGAAAATGATTTCAAAGCGGGGTCATAACCAGCTCAAATTTTCCCTACAAATGCCCGGAAAATACCTTAAATTCTGAGGCGAAACCGTACCGGCGAGACAGCATAGCATGCGCCATTTTCCAAGATGTCAAAATCAACCGGAGCTAACATTCAGTTTCGTAGAATTATGAAATACACCTAGTTCAGCCTCCCAAAGTCAAGAAATATTCATAAACCTATTTTTCTAGACACACTGGTGTAACTTACAGGGTCGGTAGTGAAGTATATAGAAAATCGTCCACCCCCTTTTTAAAGCTAGCTGCCCACTGTCCCGTGAGACCTAGGTCTTAACCGCTGATCATCTCTACCCTAGTCACGTGATCGTTCCCAGATTCGGATTTTTGGGTGTACTGTCGGAACTGAGGGTGTTGTGGGTGATTACTACGGGTGAAGGGTGAGTGAAGTGGGACTGGGGGACTGAAATATCCCTGAGGAGCTAAGGGAGACACCAATGGATCACCATGTATGCCACATTTGAGTGGGTATTTGTACCACTGGGTAGTACCAGTATGTAACATGTGATCAGGACATGTGGCTGAATTGTGACTGGGGACTGAACTGTGACTGAATGGGGCTGAGGAATCCTGGAGGAGAATAGGTGACACTCGGACGTAAGTGAGTTAAATTCTCATTCAGGATTGTCCCAGGTATGGGCAGAGACATCTACAAACAATGGGACCTTTGTTATGTGTATAGGAGGGCGTAAATAATGTTGTTTAGCTTATTCTTTTTTCACTTATTAATTCTTTTAGGTATATTTAATGTATTTATAGACCTCGGTCCGTTACTTCAACCTGTGTTCTTGCACTGAGAAACAAATAGTGAACGTGAATGAGTCGCAATTGCCACTATGGAAGTCCAATGCCTAATAATAATAATAATAATAATAATAATAATAATAATAACAATAATATTGCAAGACATGAATTACATTCGAACCTCCCCGAACGGCCACCTCTCTACAACACCCACTCTATAACAGCCGCTATTTTATATCCCAAATGGATGATTTCCTCTGTATCTAACTCTTCGACTGCTGAGCACGAACATTGTCATCTGCTGTTGTTTTTACCTTCTTTCAAAATAAAAACATGTTTTTACAGCATTTTAGAATAATTTCCATTGGAAATGATTCTAAAATGTTGCCAAAGCATGTTTTGAGAATTGTCGAAGAAAATAAATACATTTAAACAGTGGATGACAAAATGTAATTCAGTATTAACCTCCCTACAACAGCCACCTCTCTGCAACAGCCAGTTTTGCGTCTTACCGTGGGTGGCTGTTGTAGAGGGGTTGCACTGTACATAGTTTTCCATACACTGGAAGTACTACATATTATAAATGAGACACGCCTTGTGATTTTGTACCGAAGAACATGTTCGGTATCTCATGAACAAATATTTAGAAAATTTACGATGTGTTCCGTAAATGACGTCGCAATTTGACGAAGTTTTCACAGCAATTGCTATGAGAATTTCGTCATCTTCCGCAATCATTTAAAGAAAATATCACAGTTTCTGTAAATATATTTCATTAAAAATCGCACATGTCTAATATGTTTTCTTTCTACTTTAGATACTCACTGCTACAGACATCGGGCAGCACATATTCAGGTAAATATGAGACGATCCATGTGATTTTGTACAGTAGAAGATGTGCAATTATGTTATGGGAAGCATTCACAAAAACTTACGTTTCCGTAAATGAGAATTTCGCATTGTCAACTTTCGACGTCATTTACGGAAACATCATAGTTTCTTTAAATATTTTTCAGAAAAAATCGCCTATCTTCAGACTTGCATCATGTATGATGGCTAGTTATAAATAGTTTGTGTTTTCGTTCCTTCGCCGCACAAGAACTAATATTAAGAACAATGTATTTCGTTCCTTCACGTCTAATCAGCGTTTAGTTTCGTTTGCACACCGAGTACTGACGAAATTAACAGCACACAATTTCGATTTTATGCAGCTGTAAATGATATACAGTTTGAGACTGTGAAATGAATGCTGAAAACCGTATGCAAAAATAACAACAATTAAATAAGTTACAAGGTTTGAATTGTTCATTTAACTAAAACACCAACCAACCAACCAACCGCAAACAACCGATCAACCGCAAACAACCGATCAACCACAACCTACCAACCTAACCGACCTAACCGACCGACCGACCGAACGACCGACCTACCACCGACCGACCGACCGACCGACCAATCAATTAACATACTAACCATCAAACGAATTAACATGACAACCAACTAACCAACCCAAACCAATGAAACCCAACCAACTACAAACAACCGATCAATCGCAACCTACCAACCGCAACCAACTTAATGAACCAACCAACCAACCATCCAACCAACCAACCAGCAAACCAACAAAAATTCAAAGAAACCAACCAACCAACAAACAAAGCAATCAACCAATGAAATCCGTTCCAGGGTATGCGTACACGGATGCCGAGTGTAAGCCAAAGAGCGTGTCCATTGTGCAAGACCGTCAAGATTTCTATACTGCACAACTCTTCGGTCACGAACTGGGACACAGGTGAATGGTTATCAATATAAGGGGTCAATGGAAGAAGGGTGGTTAATGCCCCTTTAACTCTTTGCATGCTAGCGGCGAAAATATCCGCCAAACGAATTAGGAGTATATGTTTTATTTCTTTCTGTAAATATGTCTTGAAATTTCATTAGAATTGAGTCCTCAGGACTCAATTCTAATGAAATTCCAAGACATATTCATGATATTTATAGGGAGAAATAAAAGAAAATACAATGAATTGTCGGCTGCTATTTTTTAACTATTTGTAGCCCACAAATTTCCCAGCATGCAAAGAGTTATTGTCAAACGCATACAGCATGGTAATATGTGGTGAACAGAACTATACACATTAATGGTTGAACAACATTAAACTCATAAGCTCCATTTATCATGTTTATCCAGTCACATTATCCAGTCCAGTCACAGCCACATTGCACGAGACGGCCAGGACAGGTAATATGGTTGAAAAGTATTATGTACCCAAAAAAAGGCCGGTGGTTTTCTATTTACTACATTTGGCGTGTTTCGGCTTTCATCGGTGTAACTCTATATATATATATATATATAGAGAGAGAGAGTTACACCGATCACCGATGAAAGCCGTATATATGTACATAGAGAGTTACACCGATGAAAGCCGAAACATGCCGAACGCATGTGGTGCCGATGGCGTAATATTCGATAAGCTTTGTCGTTTTGACCCTTAGAAGAAGTGCCCAATTTTATGAAAACAGTATTTATGGACGACACTGGTCAAGTATTGTGCTCGGTTTGTTGGGAACAAAATAGAAACTCAAAGTTAAGATAAGATTGAAAGTTGTCATTTATTAGTAAATGACGCCATGGCCCCCACACATGGAATATTATTCATATTTTGTTACTCTAAAAGGTGTGGGGTAAATAATTAACGCCATGACAACTTACTGATAACTAATTAATCAACAGTAAGGAGAAACTATACTGAGTGGGTTAGTGTGTACAACGCACGAAACGTAACACCTAGTGTCCACTATCACGTATCACACGCTATTACATGGCATACGAAACAGTATAGAAATATGCAAAATTACATGAAACGACAAGGAATGTAATAATTACTAACACGACAACATATGTGAACTCATGTAACCACATGATAACTAGTATGCGAAATTAGTAAGCTACATGCGTCTGCAATACATGTAACCTGAACCACATCTCAGATGAATCACATGTAACCACGTGACAGCTGGTAGGCGACAAGGCACCCACAATACATATGCACGACATGGAACCAATAATAGCATATCACGGGTGCACCTCATGTTACCACATGAAATACATGCAACAACTAATACAAATTCAGGAAGACTTCCCGACCTGATAAGTACTGAATCATTAACCCATCGTTGCTGACCGGCCATCTACATGTACTTACACGACCCCGGTGCGATACGGAAAGTAAAACAGCCAACCTAATGTAATTGACATTAGCTCCAGGTGGCGGTTGGGGAGGAGGTGGGAGATTAAAATACTTCTTTTTACAAAATGGCTGACTATAAATTATGATAATTAGGTACGCCGCGCCCCCACGCTAAGGGAGGCAACTGCTTATATACCACTCTGCTGACTTTACGTATTATAGTAACGATATAATTTACAACAGTGCGCCAATAAATGACTTTATTTATTCAATAAAGGTTCGTTTTATGGACGACACTGGTCAAATATTGTGCTCGGTACTAACAGTATTTACTGAAACTGTATATTTTCTATAACTGATGTCAAACGTTTATGAATTTTTACTAGCAACTGCGGAATTACATTCCGCATTTGCTATGAACATTTCGTCAACTTTTGACGTCAATTACGGAAGAATATAGTGAATTTTTCGGAAAACGCAATATAGTCGGCACATTGGCGTACGTACGTCCGTACGTGCGTCCGGGTTAAAGTATTTGGTTAAAGTTTGTGTTCAAAGTTTTTCGGTATACTATTAAAGCCACGGCGGGCGCAACATGCGGTCTGTGGCCGTCTAGCTGTCATGTGATATCGCTAATCATCTTTGTACGAAATCACTTGGCTCGTCTCATTTGCCAGGCGTTTCTAAGGAAGAAACAAGATATTTTGCTCACCATTTACTATGCTACATTTACATGTACAGTGCAACCTCTCTACAACAGCCACCCATGGGAAGACGCAAAGCTGATTGTTGTAGAGAGGTGGCTGTTGAAGGGAGGTTAATGCTGAATTAAATTTTGTCGTCTGCTGTTTATTTATTTTATTCTATAATTTTTATCAAAAACATGCTTTGGCAACATTTTAGAATCATTTCCAATGGAAATGATTCTAAAATGCTGTCAAAACATGATTTTATTGAGAACGAAGGAAAATATAACAGCAGACGACAATTGTCGTGCTCAGCAGTCTAAGGGTGAGATACAGAGGAAATCATCCATTTGGGATATATACTAGCGGCTGTTATAGAGAGAGTGTTGTTGTAGAGAGGTGGCCGTTCTGGGAGGTTCGACTGTATAAACGTGCCTGTGACTGGAGAAATAGCGCGTATGGCATTTGTCAACCGTGTAGCTTCTGATCTTATAGAACGCTCCTGTAGCCTGATCACGATCTAGGTTGCTTGTTAGAAGCATGACGGGTGTTTGATTGATGGAATGGCGAACAGTACAGATCAAGTGAATGAATTGCGGCTAGAAAGCGTTAGGCATTCCTCTGCGAGTCTTGAATTTGTACACGTTTCCAAGCCTGATAATCGTTATTGTCAATATACACTTGCCTTATATTCTCTATCAGACTTGCTTAGAAACGGTAGCAATCCATCGATGAGCTTTGGACGTCCTACGTATTGCCTGATAAGTTTTACATGAAAAGACAGTAGTTGCGAACAGTATATCTTGCAATCCGCTCCCGTACCGTCATTGGACGGCACGGGAGCTGATTGTAAGAGTTACTGTTCTGAACTGGAACATACACATGCCCTGTAATTTCTATCCGGCTGTGCCTTGGAAACCGTCGGAATTGCTCGACGAGCCTCGGAATTCCTAAGAGTTTCTAGTCTCATCTGATAAAGGTGATTTTTGTCGCGCCCGCTTGCGGACTCGCGATATAGACGGAACATTAGCGTGCGTACATACGTCCGTAACGTACATGTACGTGCGTACGTGCGTCCGGGTTAAAGTTGTTGGTTAAAGTTGTTCGATATACTAGGCCTCGGCGGGCGCGACATGCGGGCCGCGGCCATCTACATGTAGTTGAAATACACTAGCCTGGTATTTCTATCGGGCCGGCTGGGAAAAGGTAGGAATTCCTCGATGAGCCACGGAATTCCTACGCGTTCATAGCATCACCTAGTAAACTTAAAGTTGTTGTACCCTTCTTGTGGTCCCATGTACAGTCAATGGGAATCTAATAAAATATATATTTGTTCAATAAGTCTTTATGCAGATGCTGCCAGCAAGGAAATCACAACATATGCTGTAGTTAGAAAACAATAACATGTTGGTGTTTTACATGTACAGGTTGGCTTCTACACACCTGTGTAGATACGTATATATACATGTGCTACATCAAAATTGGTATATTATTTGCATATTACAGGTGTGTGTGCAGTATCTGCATAAAGGCTTACTGAGCGCACCCGTATGGTTTATTTATGTAAGTAGGTACATATTGATACAACTACAGTAACCCTTGCAACACCTATAAGATGTTAGATTGGGATTTAACAAGAGGAACTTTTCGAATTTGAGAAGTACTGGACTGATTTTCAGAATTTAACTTTTGCTTTCTTATAGAGAATAGTAGGTTAGTGCCGTGAATGGGAAATATATATGGCAAGGCTTAGGAAACAGGATGGGCGAGGCTCTGCCGAGCACATCCCGTTTCCATGCCGCGCCATATATTTTTCCCATTCACGGCACTAACCTACTATTCTATTTATCCCGTCAACACCTACAAATAGCTTTAAAATTCATTCAAAAACATAACCCAAGCGGCATCATGAAAATCTGAGAATCGACTAGTATGACAACCACACATATTAATACGCAGTGATGAGGTCGTATTGACAGTATATCAAAAACATGTTTCACGGCACCGTGTTTCACGGCACATACACACTGTGTTGACGGGATAAAGATAATTTCCAAGCGATCTAGTCAGGTTTCGGAGTCAGTTTCCAAATGTTTTCATTTGTTGACTCTTCAACAGAGTTCCTCCACATCATTTCCCCCCATGTTAAATTCCCATAGACAAATACTTTTTTCGCAATAAATTTTCGATTTTTTTTGGAAATTGACTCCAAAACCTGGCTAGATATCTTGGAAATGATCTAACTAAGAAAACAAAAGTTAAATTTTGAAAATCGGTCCAGTATTTCTGAAATTCAAAAAATGTCCCCATGTTAAATCCGCATAGACATCTTCACTCTGTGAAGATGTCTATGGGGATTTAACATGGGGAAATTATTTTTTCGCAATAAAATCAATATTTGACCAAATTTCACGAAATAAAAAGAAGGCTCATTCTTAAATTTTGATAAAATTTAATATTATCGAAAAAAAATATTGTTTCTGCATTGTTTATAAAGCCGTATAATTGGGGCAGGTTTCGTGAAACAGACAGCAGTATTGTATTCCCTACAGCTTGGGCTGTGACCACGATGGAGACGACGGAAACTCGTGTCCCGTTGGAGGGGGTTATGCCATGAGCGCCTCGTTCACGCTCGCCAATAGACGGAAATGGACATTCAGTTCGTGTTCCGCCGCTGCCATCCGGAAATATATCGGCACGCTGAACAGGTATACAGCGCGGTACTAGCGTCTGTTCCACGTTTTGTTGCCGACTCACGTTTAACTATTAAACACATAAAAACTCAAAACTATGTTATACAGTGGACCTATTGTGCTAACTTTGGATAGGCTTCAATGTACTTGATTTCACTATCCTGTTTGTTCATGATTAAAAAATGACACAATTTGGTCATCGAGTGCTTAATTACAGTGGAACCCCTCTAAACCGGATGAGGACCTCCCAGGGTGTCCGGTTTAGAGAGGTTCAACTGTACGTGGCATCGGTACCAATGTATAATCCACGTTTTGCTGCCGACGAACGTTTAACTATTAAACACATTAAATCTAAAACATATAATATATTGTGGAACCTCTCTGAAACGGAAACAGACTCGGAGAAAGGTGAGGTGTGCTTAATTTCGATAGGTTTCAATGTCCGCTATATCCGGTGTTAATGTCTGTTCCAGTGCTCCAGATAAGCTGCGTACTTGCGTAAATAACCAATTAAAATTGCCAAAAACTCAATTGAAATCAGAAGTAGTGAGTATCAAAAAGCAATGAAAAATGTGTGGTATCTTTATCGTGCTACAGAAAACAATAAAAAAAACACAAATTTAGCATATTTTCTTATTTTTCCATGAAAACACATCTTGGTATTTCATTAGAATTGTCTCCAAGGAGACAATTCTAATGAAATACCAAGATGTGTTTTCATTTAGAAGTAAATTATTCAATAAGTGCGGTCTGTTAATGTGCAAACAGTAGTGTGATTCTATTTTACACAATTAAAATTTTGAATTGGGGAAGGTGACTTTTTGTTGTTGATGAAAAACATGCAACTATGTTTTTGATTTAATGTGCTAAACGTTTGTCGGTAGCACAACGTGGAACGTTGTATGTACAGGTGCCCTACTGCCATTGTTTAGGTGGGCCATCACCATTGATTTTTCCTATATCATAGGAAAAATCAATGGTGATGGCCCACCTAAACACATATACTATGTATTCCCTTAATAATATAGAGATTACATAGGTTATGCAAGTTGAAGTAAATAATGAATATATGACTAAATTATGAAATAGTGATGATAAATGGATTTGTATAGATTTCGCGGCACCTGTCTTCTTACAATATGCACACTAGTGCTCTGGATATACACTAATTAAAATATAGGTTTAATGATCGGAACGATAAGTTCAATAGCATGTTACATGTACTATTCTGGTGGCGGCACAGAAAGTCAACAGCTTGAATTGAAACTTCGTGAAGCGATAAATATGTTTAGATTTTTTTCGATAACTTTGTCAAAACTGTCTGGGAAACAAGAGGCACATGTCATAAATTCAATTTCTCAGTTACACTGACAATAATTGTAAATTTTCCCCCACCACAGTGACGGGAATAACTGCTTGCTCTCGATAGGCACATGTCATAAATTCAATTTCTCAGTTACACTCACAATAATTGTAAATTTTCCCCCACCACAGTGACGGGAATAACTGCTTGCTCTGGATACAAAACAACCACCCGTCTCCACTGGTGATCAGCGCCACCTCGCGGTGGTACGGACAGGTTTATTCCGCGCACCAACAATGCCGAATGAAATATGGCGACGAGTCGTATGTGTGTATGGTACAGTTATCTTTCACAACATTTACTATTTATTACAAAATAAATTGTACAGGATTAGAAAAAGACAACCCTAATAATGCCTATTCAAATGCTTCTCAAGTAATGCCCAGGGATTTAGGAACCTTCTGGAAAGTTGCAACCTTTAAAGCTGGGGTCCCATCTGTTAGGCACACTGTTTTCTTTGTAGGAATTAAATAAGTGTATAATTGTGTAAGTATCCACCAGTTTAAAAAGAAATACATGGGGCCTATTTCATCAACATTGCAAAGTATACTTTACTAGCAAAGTATACTTTGAGGGAGTAATCATTTATTTTCCTGAAATGCATTACCGTATTTCATATAGAACTAACAAATGCATATATGTCATGATTAAAAGTATGCAGAATTATTATACTGAATTTATTACATTATCACAGCCATTAAATGGCTGTGATAATGTAATAAATTCAGTATAATAAAAATTAATAAATGTTTAAAAAAATTGAAAATTTCTCCCTCAAAGTATACTTTGCTACTAAAGTATACTTTGCAATGTTGATGAAATAGGCTACTGATGGCAGAGTGACACGTGTGTCAGGTAGGCAGTCAATAGGCTACAGAGCCAGCTATACAGATGTAATCATTTACACTGGAACTTCTCCAAACCAGACACCCTGGAACAATTCCAGCACAAAAATATTTACACAATTCCCTAACATTTGATAGGCCCGTAGCAAGTCTCTGTCCAAAATTTATATCCCAGTAAACTCCCACGCCGAACTACTTTCCGTAACCGTCAGGCGCAGTTAAAATAATTCTTAAGAAAACGGAAAAGAAACACATTTTCTTGATGAATTTATTTCAAATGCTGGAATTATAAGGAATGAATGGCCTTTTTGTGGCATTTATCGGGGATATAAACTTGGAAAAGACGCGGGAATACTGGACGAGGCCTTCCGGCCTTCGTCCAGTATTCCCGCGACTTTTCCAAGTTTATACCCCGATAAATTCCACAAAAAGGCCATTCATTCCTATAAGGCCCCCAGGAGGGAGAGGGAGGGAGGGGGTAGGGGGAGTAGGGAGGGGGGAGGGGGAGCGGGAGAGGGAGAGAGGAGGGAGAGGGAGAGATATCCTCTAACAATGTATCAACTGTATGAATTGGATATGTAAAGTACCTTTGATTTCTTCACAAGTATGACGTAGCGGTGAGTACACAATTTCTAATTACTCATCTGGCGCATGTGGACAACTATGCAGCCAATCAATCCGAGTAAAGTGTAGTAAGTTTGAAACATACAGTCACATTTTGTACAGAAGCCCATTAGGGCCACTTCACTTTTCCATTTATTCCAAGAAAAGATCTTGAAAATTCAAGGAAACAACTTGAAAATTAAAGAAAACAACTTGAAAATTCAAGAAAACATCTTGAAATATTGAATTTTCAAGTTCTTTTCTTGAATTTTCAAGATCTTTTCTTGAACATTCAAGAAAAGATCTTGAAAATTCAAGAAAAGAACTTGAAAATTCAAGAAAAGAACTTAAAAATTCAAGAAAACATCCTGAAAATTCAAGGAAACATCTCGAAAATTCAAGAAAGTATCTTGAAAATTCAAGAAAAGATCTCGAAAATACAAGAAAAGATAAAACAAAAGTGAAGTGGCCCTAATGGGATTCCGTACATAAATAATAACATACAGTAACATAAATAAGAGAATGAACATGTATCACATATTTTTCCCGTGGATAGGCTGTGCCTATTTTAATATCCGACCTTGGTCCGTTACTTCCACTTGTGCTCGAAACAGGCCAAGAAAACATGTGCGCTTGACGTATTTTACCCGCCATAATTCCAGAACTATTTCCACCACGGTAACTATAGCGATGTGTGCCTGAAGTTGCACTGTCACCGCCCAGAAAAGGAGGGGTGTTACTATATTGACGCTGGGGACGGCCTGTCATGTGGCGATAGGAAGGTAAGTTATATTTCGCCATACTTCCTAAGACTGTCTTGCCATATTTATGAACACATCTGAAAAGAGTAACTACATGTATAGTTCGTCCTACTTTCTAAGCCAATCGCTGGGCTGCATTTTGCTCCACTTATTTCACATATTGCAATGTTTAACCCCAATAACTTATGTATTACCAGATTTAATGATTTTAAACTGTTCGACATGGTAAATCAATACTCGGATGGGACATTGCATTGTACAATTGGCTGACCTATAAGTCAGTTATCGTTCGCATATTGGATTTTTCAGAACGCCAAATCTACATACAAACACATAATTAATGCAAGCTCTAATTTGAGCTAGCATTAAATATTTAGAGCTAGCATTAGTTATTTGAGCTGATGTAGATTTGTCATTCCTGGAACGCTGAATCTACATAAACAATGTGCATGATCATGTGGTTACAACAACAACAATGTCGCCCACACCAAAGTAAGTATTATTTGATATTTTCCTTAATATGTAACGGATTTTGATGAAATATGGCGCAGCAAACGCGTCTTCATGAGCTGCATTTGGTCGTCTATGGAGTTTGGCACAGACTTATGTCGTTTTTGTGAAGAATCGATTATTCGCAACAACGACAGAAGTTTGTGAGAAAATACAGAGACCACCAAATGCAGCTTAACAAGACGCGTTTGATGCGCCATATTTCATCAAAATCCGTTACGTAATAAGGACACTATACAAGAATACGTACTTTGAATTGATACTTGTTGTTGTTGTTAGTACCACGTGATCATACACCTTGATAAACGCAAATCAGTATTGCTAGATCTACATAATTAGAGCTAGCATTACATAATTAGAGCTAGCTTCAAATAATTTAGAGAGCTCTTCAGCTGATTTATTATTTAGAGCTGGCATTAATTATTTGAGTTTACGTAGATTTTCCATACATTCGCGCCTTGAAATTGGACATAACGGAACATATATGGCCAGCATATTTCGGCCAACATAGTTTTAAGGATTCTAGTGCTGGTAACGCGCGGCTCCAAGTTTATGCCAGTTATTAAAGGTATATGTCCACTCAGTCGGCACAAAATGTTCTTTATAGGAATTAAATAAGTGTATAATTGTGACACTATTCCACCAGTTCTAAAAATCACGAGTGCCCGCTATACAGATATAATCAGTTAGTAATATGTAGTTTGCTGATAGTGACGCGCGGTGCTATTTTCATATGCAAATGAGGAATGCTATTTATTTATTTATTTATTTATACTAATTAAATGCGTCACCTGAAAAGAATTATATTTTTGACAGGTTATAAAGCATGTTCATTGCACATCAAAAAATAAATACAGAGAATAAATAGTAATGTCCGTTAACGTTTTAAGAAATCATGGTTATCGCCCCTCATATCAGTGTGGAAATTTACGACTGGGGTAATGGTGAATGAATGTTTATTTAGCCAGAACATGCTCAGATGATGTCTCTGATATTAAAAAAGTAGTTTGTGTCTACTGAATGGGCATGCACCTTTAAATACTATACGACCATTGACTTACGTTTAAGAAGTGTTATCCTAATAAAATAGTGTTTAGTAAAGATATTTGTATTTAACTATTTCCAAGGACTATTTCTAGGCTCAAACCCACCATATAATCGGGCCGGCTAAGCAATGTAACGTAACAATAATTCCAGCACAAAAATATTTACACAATTCCCTAACATTTGATTGGTCCGTAGCAAGTTCTGTCCAAAATTTATATCCCAGTAAACTCCCATGCCGAACTACTTTCCGTAACCGTGAGGCGCAGTTAAAATAATTCTTAAGAAAACGGAAAATAAACACATTTGTTTGATGAATTTGTTTCAAGTGCTGGAATTATAAAGAATGAATGGCCTTTTTGTGGAATTTATCGGGGATATAAACTTGGAAAAATCGCGGGAATACTGGACGAGGCCTTCCGGCCTTCGTCCAGTATTCCCGCGACTTTTCCAAGTTTATACCCCGATAAATTCCACAAAAAGGCCATTCATTCCTATAGTGTATCGTAACAATGTAACTGTGGCACAGTCGTAGTTCATGTCTCGGAAACTCCCACTACTCAAATACTTATTTGAATAGCTCCAAGGTGTATGATCACGTGGTACTAACAACAACAACAACAACCAGTATTGAAACTGCCAGAATCCATCCGATTCAAAGTCCGTATTATTTTATATTGTCCTTATTACGTAACACATGTTGATGAAATATGGCGCATCAAACGCGTCTTGTTAAGCTTCATTTGGTGGTCTCTGTACTTTGGCCCAAACTTCTGTCGTTTTTGCGAAGAATTGATTTCCGTGGCGGTAGACACGGAACTCAATTCTTCGCAAAAACGACATAAGTCTGTGCCCAACTCCCTGGACGACCAAATGCAGCTCATGAAGACGCGTTTGCTGCGCCATATTTCATCAAAATCCGTTTCATATGAAGGAAAATATCAAATAATACTTACTTTGGAGTGGGCAAGATTTCAACACTTTCAGCCACTGTTGTTGTTATTATAAAGTGATCATGCACCTTGACTATGCCAATTGTTAGAAATACGCTCCTTAAATTGACACAAAACCTTTTACCCATGAGCTAGTTACCGAGGCTATGAAGCAACCGAAATATGTGAGGGGTCCAGGGGTAACCCCTGGACCCCTTACATATTTCGATTGCTTCACAGCGGAAAGTCGAAGCCACATTTCCAAAATGCTGGTCACGCTTGTGTATGAAATGTACATACATGTGTGAATACTATTGTATGACATGCGATTGTGTTTGTAACCATGACAGCCAGTTAAAATGACATAATTACACTAACTCAATACTCTAACCGAAGAAAGTCGAAGCCACATTTCCAAAATGCTGGTCACGCTTGTGTATGAAATGTACATACATGTGTGAATACTATTGTATGACATGCGATTGTGTTTGTAACCATGGCAGCCTGTTAAAATGACATAATTACACGAACTCAATACTTCTAACCGAACAATCTAAATAATAGGACACTTATATTTTTCGAAAATCATAACATATTTGAGCTAGATATATAGTTTACATACCTACTGGGTACCATTCATGAACAAATTTCAAAAATGAGAAGCATGTACTTTACATTTGCTGATTTTTATTTTCTTATGAAAAAGTGTGATTTTGAAATTATCATTCTCTGAGACAATTATCCAGCAAAAGAAAACAACTTGTGCAAGTGATTAAATCAATGAGTTGTCTCTAATTAATCTAAATATCATATTGACACGTTCCAATGAAAATACGCAATTTTTGAAACGGAGTTTCGAAGTACTAGAATTTTCAATTTTCAGAACACTAAACAAGCGAGTAAGCGTAACGATGCGGCCCCTGTGCCCAATGCCAAGCTCAAATTATCTAGTAATGTAGGTTTTATAAGGAAGTTTTAAAAGGGAAGTTACTCGTGATTGTCAAAGTTGAATAACCTTCTTATAAGATCGTCTATTATTTCAGTGGTGTCAGCAGAACGTCTGTGTACATGATAACAACGCCCCCAGTGTACCAGGTATGGTATAAACAGAGAATAGTAGGTTAGTACCGTGAATGGAACAACATATCCGGCAAGGCTCAATAATTTCTTTATTTCTCATCAGAAGTATATGTTGTGACCACTCATTTGAACCGTCTCGCCGAGACGGTTCAAATGAGTGGTCACAACATATATTTTGGTTCAGAAATAAGGAAAATAGATATAGAGAATAGTAGGTTAGTACCGTGAATGGAACAAAATATCCGGCAAGGCTCAATAATTTCTTTATTTCTCATCAGAAGTATATGTTGTGACCACTCATTTGAACCGTCTCGCCGAGACGGTTCAAATGAGTGGTCACAACATATATTTTGGTTCAGAAATAAGGAAAATAGATAGAGAATAGTAGGTTAGGACCGTGAAGGGAAAAAATATCTGGCAAGGCTTAGGAAACGGGATGGGCGAGGCTCTGCCGAGCACATCCCGTTTCTGTGCCGCGCCAGATATTTTTTCCCATTCACGGCACTAACCTACTATTCTATTTATCTCTTAAACACATACAATACAAATGGCTTTTAAATACAAAATAATAACCCCAGCCAACGCACATATTCATACGCAGTGATTAGGTCGTATTGACAGGATATCAAAACTGTTTGGCACCGTGTTTCACGGCACATACGCACTGTGTTGACGGGATATATAATGTATCACATCTTCGATACAGTTTCGAGTTTTGTTCTGCATGAGTAATGTATTGACATAAAGATGTGTAAACATGTTACAAATGTTGTCCATTTTCGTCCGCATGTACGGTCCATAGTCCACTCGCTAAAGATCTTAGATTAATTACTGGTACATACGGACGAACCGTGATTTAACTGTGGCGTAAATGATATGACTATTCTTCTTCTTCTATGAAGGGTTACTGGGGTTTGGGGACATACAGCCTGGCGGGCGGCCCATTTATTAATTATTATCACATCTTTGGTACATTTTCGAGTTTTGTTTCTGCATTTCTACAGCACATGGGCAATGTATGGACATGAGAATGTGATAGCACAGTTAGATCACGTTCGTGCGATCGATAATCCACTCGCGAATGCTCGCCGATTATCTCCTCGTACGTGCGGACGAACCGTGATATAACTGTGGCGTAAATGATATGAAGGGTCGCTGGGGGATGGGGACATACAGCCTGGCGGCCCATTTATTAATTATTATCACATCTTTGATACAGTTTCGAGTTTTGTTACTGCGTTTACACAGTTCATGGGCAATGTATGGACATGAGGATGTGATAGCACATTTAGATCACGTTCGTCCGCATGTACGATCGATAATCCACTCGCGAAGGCTCTGTGGATTATCTCCTCGTACATTCGGACGAACCACCGTGATCTGACTGTGGCGTAAAGGATATGAAGGGTTACTGGGGGTTGGGGACATACAACCTGACGGCACATGTATTAATTATTATCACATCTTAGGTACATTTTCGAGTTTTGTTACTGCATTTACACAGCGCATGGGCAATGTATGGACATGAGGATGTGATAGCAAATTTATATCAAGTTCGTCCGCATGTACGATCGATAATCCACTCGCGAAGGCTCGCGGATAATCTCCTCGTACGTGCGGACGAACCGTGATATAACTGTGGCGTAAATGATATGAAGGGTTACTGGGGGTTCGGGACATACAGCCTAGATCACGTTCGTACGATCGATAATCCACTCGCGAAGGCTCTAACCCGGACACCCTGGGGACCTCCCATGGTGTCCGGTTTAGAGATGTTCCACTGCAATAACAATGTCAATCTGTTCCATTAGGTTACACACATATCATCACCGAGTGTTTCATTTCACAGATAACTGTCCACTCGGAGACGAGATAGGCGTTGTCAAGGACAACAAGACATGCGCACAACTGATAGAACATTCGCCAACAACGTGCAATAACGAGACCGTTAAAACGTTTTGCTGCGCCACGTGCAGCAAATATGCAGGTATTTTGCGCATAAAGTGGTTCAATACAGAACACCAGTTATATGTCCTAAATAAATATGTTATAAATGAAATTTATATGTGTTATAAATAAATGAAACACGTGTCATTCGTGCTTAGTCAGTCTTAAAAGTCAGGCCCGTACGCAGAGGGGGTGCGACGGGTGCGTACGCACCCCCTTAACCATTTCAACACCACATGCCTGTATAGTGGTATTGGCAAAAAATGCGGATCCAGATGAGCCGGCTCGTGACGAGCCGTCTCATCAGGATCTGCACTTTTGGCCAATACCTATACAATGAATGTTCATGATTTTCAGAACAAAAATTATACACCATGTTCATAAATGGACTGGCCTGAAAATCAGCTTGTGATGATTGGACTGGGTTGCAAAATTTACATATCAAAATCCATTCCAGTTACTTACGGGTGAAAGGGTTAGTCTACCGAGAGGTCTGTCCGTGGATGTGCAAAAACAACTGTTTAGCCCTTCGCGCCGTCGATAACACCCCCCCCCCACGCTAACTTAATTCCTGCTTACGGGCCTGAAAAAGTATTAAACATAATTTCGAGTCAAATAAGAACTTTGCAATACATATTTTGACTTGAAATATTCTCCTCATCTTCCACTAAGGTGGGACTTAGAAAATAAAAAAATCTCAAATAACGGAATTTGTGCCAGAGAGTGAGAATACAGTTATTTTCCGAACTGGTGTTGTTTACCTTGATGGGTCACACATGTGCATACGACTGAAAAATACTTGGGGTTGCGAACGCTAGTGTTTCTGCCATTGCTTGTTAAATATCCGTACTAATTATACCCCCGGCATACGAAGTTTTCGTAATTCCGTCCGTCCTTCCGTCCTTCCGTCCGTCTGTCCACGTTATAGTTTTTGGGTACCCATTATCTCTGTAACAGTAAATCGGATTGACCACAAACTTCATATACATGTACTTCCTTATCATAGTCCATATATATAGTGGCAATTGTCCACTTGGGATATATATACATTAGTGGCTGTAACAGACAGATAGCTGTTGTAGAGAGGTGGTTGTTGTAGGGAGGTTAAATATAGAGTCAAAATTGTTCTCACTTTGTGATATAAAAAAACCCCCTTATGTGGCTTTTTACTGAGAGATGGTGTTGTAGAGACGTGGCTGATTGAATTGAGGTTTAAATATAGAGGCAACATTTAGGTCCACTTGGATATAAAAACAATAGTAGCTGTGTACAAGAGATGGTTTGTTGTAGAGACTGGCTGTTGTAGGGAGGGGTATAAATATAGAGGCACATTATTGTCACTTGGGATATCAAAAAAATAGAACTGTTGCAGAGAGATGGCTGTTGTAGAGACTTGGCGTTGTAGGGAGATTAAATATAGAGGCAACATTAATTGTCACTTTGGGACTTACAGAGGAGAGGTTGTTGTAGAGACGGTGGCTAGTTGTAGGGAGGATTAAATATAGAGTCAACAATTGTTATTTCAACTTTGGGAATTGTGATAAAAATAAAAACTTAGTAGGCTGTTGCTGAGAAAGTTGGCTTGTTGGTAGAGGACGTGGCTGTTGGTATGGGAGGATTAAAATATAGAGTTGGCAACCATTATTGTCACATTTGGGATATTAAAAACAATAGTAGATGTCTTACAAGAGATGATGGATTGTTTAGAGGACGGTGGCTGTTGTATGGGACATTAAACTATAGAAAGGCAACATTATTGTCACTTTGGGATATAAAAACAATAGTAGCTGTTTGCAGAGAAAGATGGCTGTTGTAGAAGACGTGGCTGTTGGTTTAGGGAAGATTAAATATAGGAGGCAACATTACTTGTCACTGTTTGGGATAGAAAACCAATAGTTACAGTTCAGAGATATTGGCTTGTTAGAGACGTGGCTGTTTGTAGGGAGATTAAATTAAAATTAGATGGCAACATTATTGTCCCACTTTGGGATAATAAAAACAATTAGTAAGCTTGTTACAGAGAGATCGGCTGTTGTAAGAACGTACCTGTTGGTATGGAGTAATTAATAGGGAGGCACATTATTGGGCAACTTTGAATAAAAACACAATAGTAGCTTTGGCAACATTAGATGGCTTGTTGAGAGACTACTGTTTTGGAGGGAGTTTAAATTTAGAGGCAAAAAAACATTAATTGCACTTTGGTATGTTAAAACCAATAGTAGCTGTTACAGAGAGTATGGGCTGTTGTTAAGAAGACGAGGCTGGTTGTATTGGAGGTTAAAATATAGAAGGCAACATTAATGTCACTTTGTTGATATAAAACCAATAGTAGGAAATTTGTTGCAGATTTGGGATTAAAATGGCTGTTGTAGAGACGTGCTGTTGTAGGGAGGTTAAATTTAGAGGCAACATTATTGTCACTTGGGATATTAAAAACAAAAGTAGCTGTACAGAGAGATCGGATGTTGTAGAGACGTGGGCTGTTGTATGGGAGGATTAAATATAGAGGCAAACATTATTCGTCAACTTTTGGGATATAAAACCAATAAGTAGCTGTTGCAGATTAGATGGCTTGTTTAATGTAGAGGACGTGGCTGTTAGAGGGAGGTTTTAAATTTAGAGGCAAACATTATTGTCCACTTTGGGAAATATAAAAACCAATAGTAAGCTGTTACAGAGATAGGCTGTTGTAAGACGGCTGTTGTATTGGAGTTAAATAAAACAACATTATTGGCACTTTGGGATTATAAACACAATAGGAAGCGTTGGCGAGAGATGGTTTTGTAGAACTGGCTTTGTAGGAAGATTAAATATAGAGGCAAACATTATTGTTCATTTTTGGGCTAGATAAAACCAATAGTAGCGTGTTGCAGATAGATGGCTGTTTGTTAGAGACGTGGCTGTTGTATTGGGAGGATTAAAATTTAGAGAGGCAAACATTATTTCACTTTGGGATAATAAAAACCAATAGTAGCTTGTTACAGAGAAAGATGGCTGGTTTGTTAGAGGACGGGAGGCTGTTGTTATGGAGGATTAATTAAATTTAATAAAGAGGCAACATTATTAGTCACTTTGGGATATCAAAACCAACTAGTAGCTGGTTGGCAGAGAGATGGCTGTTGTAGAACTGACGTTGGCTAGGTTGTAGGGAAAGGTTAAATTTAAGCAAGGCAAATTATTGTCACTTGTTTGGATATAAAGCCAAAAAAATAGTAGACTGGATTCAAGAGAGATCGGCTGTTGTAGAGACGTGGCTGTTGTATGGGAAGGTTAAACTTATAGAGGCAACATTATTGTCAACTTTGGGATTATAAAAACCAATAGTAGCAGTTACAGCAGAAGAATCGGCTGTTTGTAGAGAACGTGGCTGTTGTAGGGAGGATTAAAGATTTAGAGGCTAACATTAGTTGTCCACCTTTGGGATATAAAAACCAATAGTAGCTTGGTTACACGAAGATATGGCTGTTGTAGAGACGAGGCTGTTGTATGGAGGTTAAATATAGAGGCAACATTATTGTCACTTTGATTATAAAAGGCATAGGTAGCAGTTTCATAATAGATGGCATTTGTAGAGACCGGTGCTTGTTTGGTAGGGAGTTAAATTTAGAGGCAACATTTATGGCACTTGTTTTGGGATATTAAAAAACAATAGTAGCTGTTACAGAGAGATCGCTGTTGTAGAGACTGGCTGTTGTAGGGAGGAATTAAAAATTTAGAGGCAACAATTATTGTCACTTTTGGGATATAAAAACCAATAGTAGCTTGTTGCAGAGAGATGGCTGGTTTGGTTAGAGGGACCGTGGCTGTTGATGGGAGATTAAATATAGAGGCAAACATTATTGTCACTTTTGGGATAATAAAAATTCCAATAGTACTGTTACAGAGAGGTTATGGCTGATGTATAGAGAGACGTGGCTGTTTGTATGGGAGGTTAAAATATAGAGGCAACAATATATTGTCACATTTGGGAAATATAAAAAACAATTAGTACTGTTTGCAGGATAGATGGTAGTTTGTAGAGACGTGGGCTGTTGTAGGGAGATAAATATAGAGGCAACTTATTGTCACTTTTTGGGATATAAAAATAATAGTAGCTGTTGCAGAGAGATGGCTTGTTTGTAGAGACGGGTAAGAGACGTGCTTGTAGTAGATTAACATATAGAGGCAACATTATTGACACTTTGTTATATAAAAAGGCAAAGTAGGGCGTTGCACAAAGGATTGGCTGTTGTTAGAGACGGTGGCTGTTGGTATGTTAAATTTAAATTAAAGGAGCAACATTATTGTCACTTTTGGGGATATAAAAACAATAGTGCTGGTTTTGCAGAGAGAGGCTTGTAGGAGACGGCTGTTGTAGATTAAATATAGAGGCAACATTATTGTCACTTTGGGATATTCAAAAGGCAATAGTATCTGTTGCAGATAGATTGGCTTTGATGTAGAAAGACTAGAGACGTGGCTGTTGTAGGAGATTTAAATTATAGGAGGTCAAAAACATATTGGTCACTTTGGGAAATATAAAAACATTAGTACTTTGGGTTCCAGAAATATGCTGTTGTAGAGACGTTGGCTGTTGTAGGGTTTAGATTAAAATATAGAGGCAAACATTATTGTCCACTTTGGGATATAAAAACAATAGTAAAGATTGTGCAGAGATATTGGCTTTGGGTTGAGGTTCGTGGCTGTTTTGTAGTGATTTAAATTAAATAGAGAACAAAATTAGTCACTTTGGGATATAAAGCCAATAAGTAAGCTGTTGCAGATAGATGGCCTGTTGCAGGGACGTGGCTGTTGTAGGGAGGTTTAATTTAGCAACATATTGTCACTTTGTGATTATCAAAACCAAAAAAAAAATAGTAGCTGTTACAGAGAGATCGCTGTTGTAGAACGTGGCTGCTGTTTTATGGAGATTAA
Organism: Conchocele bisecta; assembly: GCA_029237695.1. Classification (NCBI taxonomy): domain Eukaryota; kingdom Metazoa; phylum Mollusca; class Bivalvia; order Lucinida; family Thyasiridae; genus Conchocele; species Conchocele bisecta. Next base: position 44,141,272 of record CM055271.1, on the reverse strand, counting down.
ATATAGATGGGCAAACATTATTGTCACTTAGGGATATAAAAACAACAAAATAGGCTGTTGGCAAGAGGATAATGTCTTGGTGTTTGTAGAGACGTGGCTGTTTGACGGGAGATTAAATACTAGAGGCAAACATTATTGTCACTTTTGATATAAAAAGGCAATAGTAGCGTTGCAGATATGGCTGTTGCAGACGGTGGCCTGCTTTTGTATGGCAGGTTAAATGTAGGAGCTACAATTATTCTTGTCACTTTGGATATAAAAACCAAATTTAGTAGCTAAAAGAGAAGATCGGCTGGTTGGTTAAGAGGGAAAAAACGTGGCTGTTGTATTTGGAGGTTAAATATTGAAAAATGGCAACATTATTGTCACATTTGGGATATAAAAACAATAGTAGCTTTGGTTGCAGGGAATAGATTAGGCTGTTGTTTAAGAGGACGTGGCTGTTGTAGGAGGTTATAGAGGCAACATTTATTGTCACATTGGAATATAAAAACAATAGTAGGCTTGTTACAGGGAGACAATTTGGCTTGTTGTAAACGTAGGCTGTATGTTTTAATGGAGGTAAATAAAATGGAGGCAACATTATCGTCACTTTATGGGATAAAAACAATAGTAGCTGTTGCAGAGAGATGGTTGTTGTAGAGACGTGGCTGTTGTAGGGAGATTAAATATAGAGGCAACATTATTGTCACTTTGGGATATAAAAATAATAGTAGCTGTTGCAGAGAGATGGCTGTTGTAGAGACGTGGCTGTCGTATGGAGATTAAATATAGAGGCAAAATTATTGTCACTTTGGGATATAAAAACAATAATAGCTGTTACAGAGAGATGGCTGTTGTAGGGACGTGGCTGTTGTATGGAGGTTAAATTAAATAGAGGCAACATTATTGTCACTTTGGGATATAAAAACAATAGTAGCTGTTGCAGAGAGATGGTTGTTGTAGAGACGTGGCTGTTGTAGGGAGATTAAATATAGAGGCAACATTATTGTCACTTTGGGATATAAAAATAATAGTAGCTGTTGCAGAGAGATGACTGTTGTAGAGACGTGGCTGTTGTAGGGAGATTAAATATAGAGGCAACATTATTGTCACTTTGGGATATATTAAAAACAATAGTAGCTGTTGCAGAAAAGATGGCTGTTGTAGAGACGTGGCTGTTGTATGAATTTAAATATAGAGGCAACATTATTGTCACTTTGTGATATAAAAACAATAGTAGCTGTTGCAGAGAGATGGCTGTTGTAGAGACGTGGCTGTTGTAGGGTGATTAAATATAGAGGCAACATTATTGTCACTTTGGGATATAAAGCCAATAGTAGCTGTTGCAGATTAGATGGCTGTGTAGAGACGTGGCTGTTGTAGGGAGGTTAAATTTAGAGGCAACATTATTGTCACTTTGGGATATAAAAACAATAGTAGCTGTTACAGAGAGATCGCTGTTGTAGAGACGTGGCTGTTGTATGGAGGTTAAATATAGATGCAACATTATTGTCACTTTGGGATATAAAACCAATAGTAGCTGTTGCAGATAGATGGCTGTTGTAGAGACGTGGCTGTTGTAGGGAGGTTAAATTTAGAGGCAACATTATTGTCACTTTGGGATATAAAAACAATAGTAGCTGTTACAGAGAGATCGCTGTTGTAGAGACGTGGCTGTTGTATGGAGGTTAAATATGGAGGACATTTATTGTCACTTTGGGATATAAAAACAATAGTAGCTGTTGCAGAGAGATGGTTGTTGTAGAGACGTGGCTGTTGTATGGAGGTTAAATATGGAGGCAACATTATTGTCACTTTGGGATATAAAAACAATAGTAGCTGTTGCAGAGAGATGGTTGTTGTAGAGACGTGGCTGTTGTAGGGAGATTAAATATAGAGGCAACATTATTGTCACTTTGGGATATAAAAATAATAGTAGCTGTTGCAGAGAGATGGCTGTTGTAGAGACGTGGCTGTTGTATGAAGATTAAATATAGAGGCAACATTATTGTCGCTTTGGGATATAAAAACAATAGTAGCTGTTACAGAGAGATGGCTGTTGTAGAGACGTGGCTGTTGTATGGAGGTTAAATATAGAGGCAACATTATTGTCACTTTGGGATATAAAAACAATAGTAGCTGTTGCAGAGAGATGGTTGTTGTAGAGACGTGGCTGTTGTAGGGAGATTAAATATAGAGGCAACATTATTGTCACTTTGGGATATAAAAATAATAGTAGCTGTTGCAGAGAGATGACTGTTGTAGAGACGTGGCTGTTGTAGGGAGATTAAATATAGAGGCAACATTATTGTCACTTTGGGATATAAAAACAATAGTAGCTGTTGCAGAAAGATGGCTGTTGTAGAGACGTGGCTGTTGTATGGAGATTAAATATAGAGGCAACATTATTGTCACTTTGTGATATAAAAACAATAGTAGCTGTTGCAGAGAGATGGCTGTTGTAGAGACGTGGCTGTTGTAGGGTGATTAAATATAGAGGCAACATTATTGTCACTTTGGGATATAAAGCCAATAGTAGCTGTTGCAGATAGATGGCTGTTGTAGAGACGTGGCTGTTGTAGGGAGGTTAAATTTAGAGGCAACATTATTGTCACTTTGGGATATAAAAACAATAGTAGCTGTTACAGAGAGATCGCTGTTGTAGAGACGTGGCTGTTGTATGGAGGTTAAATATAGATGCAACATTATTGTCACTTTGGGATATAAAACCAATAGTAGCTGTTGCAGATAGATGGCTGTTGTAGAGACGTGGCTGTTGTAGGGAGGTTAAATTTAGAGGCAACATTATTGTCACTTTGGGATATAAAAACAATAGTAGCTGTTACAGAGAGATCGCTGTTGTAGAGACGTGGCTGTTGTATGGAGGTTAAATATAGATGCAACATTATTGTCACTTTGGGATATAAAACCAATAGTAGCTTTTGCAGATAGATGGCTGTTGTAGAGACGTGGCTGTTGTAGGGAGGTTAAATTTAGAGGCAACATTATTGTCACTGGGAAGGGATAAAAACAATAGTAGCTGTTACAGAGAGATGGCTGTTGTAGAGACGTGGCTGTTGTATGGAGGTTAAATATGGAGGCAACATTAGTGTCACTTTGGGATATAAAAACAATAATAGCTGTTGCAGAGAGATGGTTGTTGTAGAGACGTGGCTGTTGTAGTGAGATTAAATATAGAGGCAACATTATTGTCACTTTGGAATATAAAAATAATAGTAGCTGTTGCAGAGAGATGGCTGTTGTAGAGACGTGGCTGTTGTATGGAGATTAAATATAGAGGCAACATTATTGTCACTTTGGGATATAAAAACAATAGTAGCTGTTGCAGAGAGATGGCTGTTGTAGAGACGTGGCTGTTGTAAGGAGATTAAATATAGAGGCAACATTATTGTCACTTTGGGATATAAAACCAATAGTAGCTGTTGCAGATAGATGGCTGTTGTAGAGACGTGGCTGTTGTAGGGAGGTTAAATATAGAGGCAACATTATTGTCACTTTGGGATATAAAAACAATTGTAGCTGTTGCAGAGAGATGGCTGTTGTAGAGACGTGGCTGTTGTAGGGAGATTAAATATAGAGGCAACATTATTGTCACTTGTGGATATGAAAACAATAGTAGCTGTTGCAGAGAGATGGCTGTTGTAGAGACGTGGCTGTTGTAGGGAGGTTAAATTTAGAGGCAACATTATTGTCACTTTGGGATATAAAAACAATTGTGGCTGTTACAGAGAGATGGCTGTTGTAGATACATGGCTGTTGTAGGTAGATTAAATATATATATCATTGCCTGTTATAGAGAGGGGGTTGTTCGGAGAGGTTTGACTGTACATTCGTATTATGCTGATACCATTTAAGTCCACATCCGATAGGTCTAGGCTAGCACGAAGTTGTCTTGCCCAAGGACACACCGAATCGACCATTCGCAGCGGTCGAGGTGCGAATCGAACCCGGGATCTCCCGGTCCGCAGTCCGACGCCCTACCTACTGAGCTAATCCAGCCACCTAACATATTTAGGACTGACATACCAAACGAGATCTAGCCGATACAAAAAATCAAAGTACTGAAAGTACTGACATATGTTGTCTCCACAAAAACTGATCAATTGCGGAACTAGAGACTGAAAATTGCATATTTGCTCAATCATCATCCAGTGGCAAATGTACTGTGATGGTGCAAACACATTCCCATCCATACGTTTTCTCTAGAATAAATTACTGTTTGAAACTCCCAGAAAAAAGTGTACGAAACTGGCGGCTATCTGGTCACTGCTACCTAGCTGTGAGAACTAAATATAATAGCTGCTGTATTCATAGGCACGAAATGTCTTAATTCGTATTTTCCAAAATTGAACTGATAAACTGAGCCCAAAACTGTGAAACCTATAGAGAATAGTATATGTAGAGTTTCAGATACAAAGCAAGACAGACCAAAATGCCATAGGATAAGTTCGCACAGGGCACTAATTTCTTGGTCGCACTCGCCATTTAGGCGTAGCACGACAATATGGCTGCCCGCATAGAATTTTGCGTGACATAATATGCTATCTCAAGGGAGGTAAAATATAAAAACGAAACGGAAACTTAAAGTCAACAGTATGAGGAAAGGATATAGTTTATCTTTATAACACTAATATTCACTTATATAATTCCAGCACAAAAATATTTACACAATTCCCTAACATTTGATTGGTCCGTAGCAAGTCTCTGTCCAGAATTTATTTCCCAGTAAACTCCATGCCGAACTACTTTCCGTAACCGTCAGGCGCAGTTAAAATAATTCTTAAGAAAACGGAAAATAAACACATTTTCTTGATGAATTTATTTAAAATGCTGGAATTATAAGGAATGAATGGCCTTTTTGTGGAATTTATCGGGGATATAAACATGGAAAAGTCGCGGGAATACTGGACGAGGCCTTCCGGCCTTCGTCCAGTATTCCCGCGACTTTCCCAAGTTTATACCCCGATAAATTCCACAAAAAGGCCATTCATTCCTATATTAATTCTTATAAAGAACAGTTTGTGCCTACTGATTGGACATGTGTATGTACCTTTACACCTGTTTTGCCTACAGACGCGGCAATGGTAGCCACGAGCCAGACGCATATCGACCAACAGTGTGTGCACAAACACGGAGCGGGATCGAAACTCTGTCGGGTAAGCACGATACATAAATATTGGGAGGTACATGTACATTGTACCTACAGTCACAATATATATTATATTGTCATTCTTCATTCACTTTCTATGTATAGAAGAAATATGTATTGTATGTGCTCTAAAACACTTACACCATATTCTAATACCTTTTATTTCTTACACTTACGTGATTAGCTCAAATCTCAAGTGATCTATTGTTACCGCTTTTCGTCCGTCGTCGTCGTCCGTCCACCATTTCAAACGTCTTCATCTCCGGAACCCCTGTGCCGATGTTGGTCAAACTTGAAAATAGTACAAATTCCTAAAAACCTTCTTCTCGGGAACCGCCAGACGGATTTCGACGAAACTTGGTAGGAATAATCGATGTACAATGCTCTTTCAAATATGTTAAAATCGTGACACCGGGATCAAAAATGGGCGTGGCCCTGGGGGCAAATACGGGTCAAGTTTCAGATTTGACCGAATATGGTCGAATCATATACAAATGTATCAAAACGAAAATATCGACGAGACGATCGCTCTGGTGCAGGTTTCATCGAAATCAGATAATTACGTCATCCAAGACAGCCGCCGTAAGGTCAAAATGTCATCCTTTTATTTGAGATTTCAAACATCTTCTTCACATGAACCGATTTGCCAATGCTAGCCAACCTTCACAAGTATGGTCCTTGAGTGAAGCTTTTTCAGATTTGTTAAAATGGAGGTCGTCGCTAATCCAAGATAGCCGCAGTCTAAAAATAACACAAACTATTTAAAAAATCTTCTCACGAACCGCCGGACGGATTTCGACCAAACTTGGCTGAAATGACCAATGAACAATGCCCTTTTAAAGTCGTTAAAATGGTGACCCCGAGGTCTAAAATGGGCGTGCCCGTGGGGGGGGGTCAAATAGGGGTAACATTTGATTTTCGACCGTATATGGTCACATCATATATCAAATCAAAGATATCGCCGAAACGATCACTCCGGTACAGTTTCCAGCGAACTTGGATCAAAGTTGTTAAAATGTTGACCCCAGGGTCAAAAATGTGCGTGGCTCATGGGGTCAAATTGGGGTTAAAATGCATTTTTGACTGAATATGGTCATGTCACATACCAAATCGAAGGTATTGACGAGACGATCGATGTGGTGCATTTCTAGTCAAAGGATGATTGATTACATCATCCAATGTGAGAATATGCACTTAAAATGCTGGCATTCAATGTTTGAGCATGCCTCGGAGGGAGGAGGACGGGTGCACGTGAAGGGTAATTTAACCCTTTCACCCCTATATCACTGGAATGGATTTTGATATGTTAATTTTGCAACCTATCCAATCATCACACAATGCTTTTCAGACTTGTCCATTTATGAAAAGAGGGTATTTTTTGTTCTCAAAATATGAAAATTACTTTCAAAAAGTGCAGATCCTGATGAGCCGGCTCGTTACGAGCTGGCTCATCTGGATCTGCAATGTTTGCATAGACCGCTATCGGGCTGACGGGTTCAAAGGGGTAACATTGGGCCTTTCCATGCTACCAGGTTCAATCCTCATATACATGTTTATTAGTTGTCTTGCTTCTATTTGAGAGTTTAAATCAGTACGTTTATCTCTATTTAATAAGAGTAGTAAGACAAGTCTGATCCTATTACTTTTAGGGGATTGGGCCAAGTAATGCAGGTGTGCTGAGGACCTGGCACCATATCTAGATATTCTAACGTAAATACTGAATGCATGTATATTGATTTAAACATTCAGTTCTGACGTTTGGGACCAACCCCCAACCCCCATATTAATGTCGTCCCAATACAGGTGATGAGCTGGATATCGAACATGTCGACCCGTCTGTATATGACCTTAGATGTTGAACAGACGTAAAACCTCATCCAATCCACTTTAACCATATTGCTCCAAAATGTGTCTGCATGATATATAACATACCGTTTACAATCGTTACCTTAAACTCGCTTAAGTCAAACTACTGAAAACTCAAAGTGGAATATGTTGGTCATAAGTACATGTTTTTCCTACAGGGTTCCCACTGGTCCTTAAATTCCTGGAAAGTCATGGAATTTGGAAAAATGGATTCCTGGCCTGGAAAGTCATGGAATTGGCCTCTTTTTCTGAAAAGGTCATTGAAAGTCATGGCATTTGGATTCCAGTCCAATTATTGTTGTTGTTGAGCAAAGTTCAGTGCAATTTCGTGATTTCGAGCCAAACGATTTGATGTGGTCAGGGCACTGATGTACTACATGAAACGGTGTCGAGCCTGGAATACACTTGTGTTGGGGAGAGAAGTAACTTCTCTCCCCAGCACAAGTGTATTCCAGGCTCGATACCGTTACATCAGCATCATCCATGCAAATATGGGTCCTTGAATTTCGAAAACGGGTCCTTGAAAGTCATGGAAAAGTCATGGAATTTGGTCTTCCCAAAAGAGTGGGAACCCTGTTCCTATATAATGACTCGTTTGCTCCAATTTTCGTTCACTCAATGTATTTGCATCGGTACCATGGTCTTTGAGTAAACGAGTGTTAACTGTATATGATCGAATTTCACAATCATGTAATGATGTGTATTGATTATAATAGAGGATGAGAGAGTATGCATATCTTAACGGTGAAGGTCAACCGTACCGAGATTCACACTGAGATCCAGTTATATACGAGGCCAAGTGATCTTGGTGTAGTGTACTTGTGTATTCCCGTCTGTACATGATTTTATTAAAGGTTAAACGGACGTAGAACTCCATTCAAAATTGATCTAATGGAGGATGGACGGGCATGCGTAATGGTGAAGTCCATCCTTATCGGGATTGACACATGGTATTGATATGTGATGCCAAGTAGACTTGGTTGGTTAAGAGCACCAGATCAAGATATTCTGTTTTCAATGCTGAATGGATATAATTGTAATATTGGTGCGAACCAGTGGTGTCAGCAGAACGTCTGTGTACATGCTAACAACGCTCCCAGTGTCTCCTAATTAGGACTTAGTATCTCCTAATTATGAGTTAGTATCTCCTAATTATGAGATAAAAATAGATTAGCATTGACACAAGGACGCTTCCATACTATTGCTATACTCGCTGATGTTTTAGGCCGCCAAGTTGTACAACGGTCGGGCGTACAGCGACGTGGTGTGTGGCAGTATGATGTGTGCCAACCCCGATAGGGAGAACTGGTGCCTGTCAACGACGGCATACGATGGCACCGTATGTGGAAACAAGAAGGTCAGTCATGTATGGCTGTGACTGGAGAAGTGTAGCTTCTGATCAAACAGCACATTCCTGTAGCCTGATAGCGATATGCATGTATATTTCTTTTGTCAGAGTGCACAGTCTGATCTGGATCTGCACTGGTCGCAAAACCCATAAGCCCTATTTCGCCAATCACCGTCACAATATGAGCACCGGTAACGGTTGGTTTGCGATCCCGAACAGATGCGATCATGAGAGATAAAAGAGTTTAATTTATTTGGCAAATATTTACACCTTCCATAAATTCATATAGGAAACGCCCATCAACGTATTGCGTTTATATCCCAATGTTTACATTTGAGACCACGTGACATAGCGCGACGTTGTTGATTGGTTAAACTATGTTTAGCGTCATTAATCTCCATCACGTTTTCAATAATGGAACGCTGTTGACAATCGACGTCGCTGTTCCATGAATTGCGACACCATGATCAGAAAATACAGTGTTAATATCAGTACACGTAATACAAACATGGGCTGTTGCATTTACTGTGGTAACACAACATTTAGTATGTTTAAACGAAACCAAGGTGTATGATCACGTGATACTAACAACAACAACACGTACTGAAACTTCTAGAATCCATCTGATTCAAAGTAGGTATGCTTTTATACTGTCCTTATTACGTAACGGATTTTGATGAAATATGGCGCATCAAACACGTCTTGTTCAGCTGCATTTGGTGGTCTCTGAATTTTCGCCCAAACTTCTGTTGTTTTTGCGAAGAATCGATTTCCGTGTCTACCGACACGGAAATAGATTCTTCGTAAAAACGACAGAAGGCTGTGCCAAACTCCCTGGACCACCAAATGCAGCTCATGGAAACGCGTTTGCTGCGCCATATTTCATCAAAATCCGTTTCATATTAAGGAAAATATCAAATTATACTTTCAAAATTACAACACTTTCAGCGAATGTTGTCGTTGTTGTTGTTATAACCACATGATAGTGCACCTTGGTAGTACAGCCAGAGACATATATCTAACCCTAAGTCCTTTGTGCAAACCACATGTATGAGGTGTGATAAATAATACGTGGACTTTTGCTATTGTTTGTTTATTACCAGGTTCAGAATGCTGAATTATCCCGTCAACACAGTGCGTATGTGCGTGAAACACGGTGCCGTGAAACATTTTTTGATATCCTGTCAATACGAAATAATTACTGCTTATGAATATGTACGGTGGCTGGGGTTATTATTTTGCATTTGAAAGCCATTTGTAGGTGTTGACGGGATAAATAGAATAGTAGGTAATGCCGTGAATGGGAAAAATATCTGGCGCGGCGCGGAAACGAGATGTGCTCGGCAGAGCCTCGCCCATCCCGTTTCCTAAGCCTTGCCAACTAACCTACTATTCTCTATACCTTACACCAATGTACATCTAAAAATTGTGCACAAGTTGAAATTAAGTAATTATTGACTGTTGCACATTATATGTGCATTTCCGTATTCCTTTCATGAGGCAAGTTAAACTGAACTAACCGTATACCCTATCGACCTCCCAGGATGTCCAATTTAGAGAGGTTCGTTTGTGTATACATACATATTTAGTCTTTCGTAACCCTTTCACCCCTAAGTAGCTGGCATGACCCGTTCAATGTTTACTTTATGATTAGTTCATTAATGAAAATGGGGTAAAGGAAATAACTAAAATAAATGCCCACACACAGTGTAGATCCTGATGTTATGAGCCGGCTCATCCAGGCATTCGGCATGTTTCGGCTTTCATTGGTATAACTATATATGAACAGCAAGGCGTCTAGCGTTGGTCGGACACGGTCTCGTATCATAAGAAACTAACATGTTTAAAATTGTAATTTTCTATACATGTCTATGTATTTCCGCAGGATAACGATACTTCTCAAATGAACATAATTATGAACTTGCCACTAAAATATTGTCGTTAGAGCATTATTTCATTTGTTATCATACGAGGTCGTGTCCGACCTAGGAAAAACACCTGTAATTCGATTTTCTTTGCATAATTATATTCTAACTATGGTATTTCAGCAATATAACAATAATTCTCAAATGAACATTTCGCGGAATTTGTTTTGATACGAGGCCGTGTCTGACCAAAGCTAGACGCATTGTTGTTCAAAAATGTATACTCAACAAAACTAGAAACGTCCCTGTTTTATAGCCGGTGTAGCTCTGTCTATGTATGTACCACATGTTCAAAGTACATGTATTTTAAACCGTGGCGATGTTCAGAATACGATCGTGTAGAGTTTAGCCGATACACACGGTTTACATAGCGGCCAGTGACCGGAACGTTGATTTCCACTTTTTGCACGTGCACGCTATACTTGTCATCGATAAGGTGATTCAGTTCATGTCGTACCATTCATGCGATAGGGGCTATTCGGAAAATTAAAAAACTTTTTTAGTTTTTCACTGTTTTCGATATGCCACGGCTTTCCGAAAACGAGCGAAATCAGGCAATTGGGATGCTTGCGGGTGGGATGGCCGCCAGGGCGTTCGCGCCTCTGTTTGGTTGCTGTCGGAAGACGACTGATCGTCTTGCAGCCCGGTACCAGCAGAATGGGGCTGTTCACGACCGGCAGCGACCTGGTAGGCCTCGTGTAACGACGGCTAGAGCCGATCGTTACATTACGTTGACGCACTTACGTCAACGTCGATTGGCAGCCACAGTCACTGCTAGGCGATACGGTGTCTCAGGGCAGACCATTCGCAACCGGTTACGTCGTAACGCCCAACCAATCCGGGCACGCCGCCCGTACACTGGTCAGATAATGACCCAACGTCACCGTGCTGCCACACTGTTATGGGCGCGACGTCATCTGAACTGGAGAAGGGCTGACTGGAACCGAGTTTTGTTCACCGATGAATCTCGGTTCACAGTTAGTCATGCTGACGGAAGATTACGGGTATACAGGCGTAAAAATGAAAGATTCAACGATTGTTGCATTGTTGAGAAGAACAGGTTTGGGGGAGGGAGCGTAATGGTCTGGGGTGGGATCATGGGAAACCGGAAGACAGATTTGGTTGTTGTACAGGGCAACATCAATGCACAACGTTATGTTGCAGATGTGCTAAATGCACATGCCTTACCATTTATCCGTCAGCATGGTCCTGGTGTGACATTGATGCACGACAATGCTCGCCCTCACGTAGCCAGGGTCACCACTCAATACTTACAGCAAAACAACGTCGACGTCATGCCATGGCCCGCGGTCTCCCCGGATCTCAATCCCATTGAGCACATATGGGATGAGCTGGGCCGCAAAGCACGAGCTAACAATCAGATTGACAATGTTCGCGATCTTACACGGGCGTTACAACGGGAATGGAGGAATTTGCCCAACGCACTGGTATTGCGTTACGTCACGTCGATGCGGCCTAGGATCATTGCATGCATTCATGCAAATGGTGGCCACACTCGGTACTAACGAGATTTACTGAATTTGCCACATTACTTATTGAAATTCCATCTCTAAACATTAAGTAACACATTTTTGAGTTTTTGTGATTTTTGATTTTGACCCCTACCGCCCTTGGCCGGTTATCTCTCGAATATTTAACAAGATATCCAAATGCAATTTATTGGCTTTGATACAGAAATGAATGAACTTGTTTTTCCATTTTGATTTTTAAAAGTGACCCTTTTGGTTTTTGATGAATCTTTCCTTAAACATGGAGGGACGTTTCTAGTTTTGCTCAGTATAGTTATACCGACGAAAGCCGAAACACGCCGAATACCTGTGGGCTCATCTGGATCTTCATTGTTTGCAAATACTATGATAGAGGTCTGAAATGTTGGAAGACTAAGCGTCTCATCAATGCATTAATACAACGTGCAACTAACTCTATCATGGTTGTAACTCATTTCCAGTCTATGCAAGAATTATAGGAGACTATCAAATGCAATTGCATGTATAGCTATTTCATGTATGTATAATTATATTTGTGTATTCCACAGTGGTGCCTTAACTCCAAATGTGTACACGACGATAGAGCCCCCGCCGTACAAGGTAAGACAATTGAGTATCTAAAAATAGTTACGAAAACTCTGATATTACCTTTACATGACATGAGGAAAGTAATATTCACCGAAGCCGAAGGCCGAGGTGAAATTGACTTTTCGAAGGTCCGTAAATCTCGTGTACACCGACTCAGATGACAATAATTACTTTACTATATGATCCATATTACAATGAGAACTTATATGATACAACAACGCACGGATTGCCTGATTGCATATCCTGCTACAACTGAATATCAGTCTCGGACTCGTCTCGTTGCTCGAGAAGAGTCCGAGATTGTTATTCGAAATTCACCTGGAGGTGAATATCACATTTCGAATATCATTCTCGGATTCGTCTCACGCAACGAGGTGTGTCCGAGACCTGAATTTATGTCCACAATCATGTGACCCAATATTGGACTTTTCATTGGTTGACATCATTGGTCATGTAATAACAAAATGTGAGTAACATTTCATTGCAAATGCGGAATAAAAATCCGAATCTACTATGAAAATGTCATCACCTATCGAAATCATTTACGGAAAATATCGTAACTTTTATAACTATTGTTCATGTGATAGCGCACATCTTCTTACGTACATCACATGGCATGTCTCCAATGTAGACTGACTGTAATCCTCCAAACCGGACATACATGTACTCGTATATCGTCTATTATGGTTGGAAAACACCAAATATATTTACTATTTAGCTTAACCGACACCTCCAAATATCGCAATTCTCACATACTTTCACTATTCGCATGTATGTTGTGGAACCTACTTTTGCATGTCTGCACTGGATCTGCACGCAGGGAATTATAGGTTCATTTACTCCTAAGAAAGAAAATGTCAACCTCGTAATGTCCCTCATTAATATTCGCATTATTTGGCCACTGACATCGTGCTTACATCACGTCTTAACAGGTTTAGTATTTCCTTTTAAATGCTACAAATATTCTGAAAACTGGTGTTAAAACCAGTCCCAATATATAGAATTTGGCAATAATGGATCGTGATTTGCAACCAAGCTGTGTTTGTGGCCTCAAAATATACGGATTATTATCCCCTCGATCATATGCAAGAGGCGATATAGCGTACGTGCGTTAGTCAAGGTGCATGATCACGTGGTTACAACAACAATAACAACAATAGCTGAACTTCAAAGTAAGTATTCGTTGATATGTTCCTGATATTTTGATTAAACATAGCGCAGCAAATGCGTCTTCATAAGCTGCATTTTGTGGTCCCGGGGGTTCGGCACATACTTATGCCGTTTTACCGAAGAATCAATTTCCGTGTCGGTAGACACGGAAATCGATCCACAGTACAGTGACCACCAAAAATGCAGCAATGCGTTTGATGCACCATATTTCATCAAAATCCGTTAGTTAATAAGGACAAAATAAAAGAATACATACTTTGAATCTGAGGCGCTTCTGGAAGTCTCATTACTTGTTGTTGTTGTTGTTGTTGTAAACACGTGATCATACACATTTCATTTTTCAATAACTTATGATCCACTCCACTGAGTTTGATAATATTTGGCCACAATGTGTGTCTAGGGATGATGCTTTATTTTGCATACGAGCCACGTCCGGCCGCCCAAGGTCAAGGTCAATGAGGACTTGTGTTCACCTTGTTTGTAAGGCAAAAATATGTAAGTTTTAGATCTTGATAAGCCTGTACGCCCAGTCAGCATAGGAGTGATTTACACTATTTGCTGAGTGTGTCGTAGATTTTCCTATGGCTGATGTTTCAGACATCTGCCTCTGTGGCCGATTTCACCGAAATTGCAAAGCATACTTATCTAGCTAAGTATACTTTGAGGAAGTAATCATTTATTTTTCCAACAATGCATTAATTCATATAGAACTAACGACTGCATATATTTCATGATTAAAAGTATGCTGAATTATTATACTGAATTTATTACATTATCACAGCCAACATGGCTGTGATAATGTAAATAATTCAGTATAATAACAATTTATTTATCCTAAAATTGAATATTTCTCCCTCAAAGTGTACTTAGCAAGATGTGGCTGATGTTACAGACAGCTGTCCCTGGGGTGACATGCCGGGCGTGGCGGTGTCGGGCCTCACATGTGACCAGATCCGGGCGCCCCAGAACCAGTGGCACTGCTATCACCACCACGGCGCCAAGGCCTGCTGCGCCGCCTGCGCCGCACTGCACAGGAACGTAGCCAGTAAGTCGCATACAGTAAGTCGTACGGATATACAGTAAGTCGCATACAGTAAGTCGTACGGATATACAGTAAGTCGTACATAAATACAGTAAGTCGTACTGAAATACAGTAAGTCGTATGTAAATTCAGTAAGTCGTATGGATATTCAGTAAGTCGTACGGAAATACAGTAAGTCGTATGTAAATTCAGTAAGTCGTATGAATATTCAGTAAGTCGTACGGAAATACAGGAAGTCATATGGAAATACAGTAAGTCGTACTGAAATATGGTAATTCGTACGGAAATACAGTAAATCGTAAATAAATATAGTAATACAGCAAGTCGAACGGAAATACAGTAAGTCGTTCTGAAAGACAGTCTCACGGTACGGAAATATAGTATGCAATAAGTCGAACGTAAATACAGTATTTCGTACGGAAATACAGGAATACAGTCGTCCGCAAATACGGTAAGTCGTGCGAAAATACAGTAAGTCGTACGGTACGGAAATATAGTAATGCAGTAAGTCGAACGGAAATGCAGTACTTCGTACGGAAATACAGTAATACAGTAATCGTCAGGAAATACTGTATGTCGTTCGAAAATACAGGAAGTCGTACGGTACGAAAATGTAGTAATACAGTAAGTCGAAATAAAATGCAGTGCTTCGTACGGAAATACAGTACTACAGTAAGTCGTCCGGAAATACGGTAAATCGTGTGAAAATACAGTAACACAGTACGTCGTACGGAAATACTCTAATACAGTAAGGCATACGGCAGTACAGTAAGTCGTACGGAAATACAGCAATACAGTAACTCGTACGGAAATACAGCAATACAGTAAGTCATACGGAATTCTAGTAAGTCGTACTAAAATACAGTAAGTCATACGGAAATATAATAAGTCGTACGGAAATACAGCAATACAGTAAGTCATACGGAATTCTAGTAAGTCGTACTAAAATACAGTAAGTCATACGGAAATATAATAAGTCGTACGGAAATACAGCAATACAGTAAGTCATACGGAATTCTAGTAAGTCGTACTAAAATACAGTAAGTCATACGGAAATATAATAAGTCGTACGGAAATACAGCAATACAGTAAGTTGTACGGAAATACAGGAAGTCGTACGGAAATACAGCAATACTGTACTGATTGTCTTACCAGTTCCTTGTATAATCTAGCTATGGCAGTGTGAAATCCGGTCACGTGTCGAATGTGTTACCATGGCCACGATGTATGTTACAAATCATGTTCAAAACATAGAGACCATTCTGGTATTAGTGAGAGGTTTAACAAATGGTTTAGGAATGACAAGAAAGTCGAGATTCAACATGTATGAAAGATATAAGAGATTTGTTAATAAGTATATTTTTCTTTCAGATTGTAGCTATGGCGATAAATCTGATTGGTGTTACACACATATCCCGTCATTTGACGATCGGCGCATATGTTACTATGGCCACAATGCCGATTTATGTTGCGACTCATGTTCCAAATATAGAAACAGCTCGGATATAGGTGAGACTATTGAGTAACAATTGAAGGCTTCACTGGAACAGGGGGCTAACTCCATGAGGGAGTTAGCCCCATTTTCCACTGTCACATTCAATTATAGAGCTTGCCAGTCGACCGTTCCAAGTCGATTCATGTTTGCTTATATTGTTGATATAGGTGCTTTTAGTTATATTTCCTTGCGGCAGAGAGATAGAGAATAGTAGGTTAGTGCCGTGAATGGGAAATTATCCCGTCAACACAGTGCCTATGTGCCGTGAAACACGGTGCCGTTAAACATTTTTGATATCTAATCAATACGACCCAATCACTGCGTATGAATATGTGTTTCAATAATGCTTTATAACTACTTTGACACAGTAACCTTTGACATTTAGGTGAAGTCTTGTAAACAAATTGATACGCTTGAGAAAAGCGCTGACATTTGAGATTTGGCACTTACTTATGAAATAATGTAAAATGATAATAAAAAAGTACCAGAAAGAAAGAAAACAAAAACAAATTAAAATGCATCTAATTAAGAATATTTGTTTACATTTTTGCTGCATTAACTGGAAGCCTTCCAAGTCCCACAATCCATTGTATTTTTTGCTGTCTTCTGCAAGCAAGAATAAAATTGGAAAAAGCAAAAACATTGATAAATTATAAATTCTACTTGAGTTTGGAAAAGTATTGCAAAAATAAAGATGTCTGATTATTTAGATCCTGGAACATTTTACATTTTCTAGGACGACATTAGTGGTAGTGGCAGAGCTGAAAATGTTGGTGTTGAAGTAGTAGAGATCAGTGCTGACGTGTGTGCTGCAATGGGAATTCTGCTATGGCTATGACAAGTGTAAACACGTGTGAAAATGAAACTTTACATACCAAGACTGGCCAGAGGCAGAGTGCCAGTGGTGTCGCACTTCAATCGCTGACAATATCCAGTAATACGAATCAGCAATATGTCCAGTCACTATTTGCCGGAGCTACACTGAACATCAACAACTTCCATGTGTACAAACAGTAACTGTACATGCTGTTAATTGTAAAATATCTGCCCAGTGACAGTGTGTTTGAAACGCAACGAGTATGTTGCCGCTCCAAAATCTCATGAACACACGTGTTTACACAGCCGTGTAATTATTAAATATACTTTAATATTCATGATTCTCGACATTATTAAAAGTAGAAATACGTGTACAAATGTTTTTGTGTGAAATATACCAAACTACCGTGACATTAAGCGATGTTTGCTTCCAAAATGCACAGACTTACTTTGTGTGTGCGTAGCAACAATAAAAGTTGTGATGCGGTTATGACTCCAGTCGATTCTCCGATTTTGAGGATGTGGCTGGAGTTATCTTTTGCATTTTAAAGCTAGTTGTAGGTGTTGACGGGATAAATAGAATAGTAGGTAAGTGCCGTGAATGAGAAAAACTATCTGGCGCGGCACGGAAACGGGATGGGCTCGGCAGAGCCTCGCCCATCCCGTTTCCTAAGCCTTGCCAGATATTTTTCCCATTCACGGCACTAACCTACTATTCTCTATATATATCTGGCAGGGCGTAGGAAACGGGATGGGCGAGGCTCTGTCGAGCACATCCCGTTTCCGTGCCGCGCCAGATATGTTTTCCCATTCACGGCACTAACCTACTATTCTATTTATCCCGTCAACATTTACGAATAGCTTCAAAATTCAATAAAAATAACCTCAGCCACCGCACATATTCATACGCAGTGATTAGGTCGTATTGACAGGATATCAAAAATGTTTCACGGCATCGTGCTTCACGGCACATACGCACTGTGTTGACGGGATAAAATTGTATAACGGTATATGTAAGGAGGAAGGAGTTAGCCCCCTTTTCCACTGTCACCTTCAATTTTAGAGCTTGCCAGTCGACCGGTCCAAATTGATACATTTTTCGTCATGTTTGCTTATAGTGTTGATATTTGTGCTTTTGGTTATATTTACTTGCTGGAGAGAGAATGGTATAATGATACTTATAATGATACTTATAATGACCTTATTTATCATGTTTGCTTATAATGTTGATATATATGATTTTAGTTATATTACACGTAATGGGGAAGGAGTTAGCCCCCTTTCCACTGTCACCTTCAATTATAGAGCTTTCCAGTCGACCGGTCCAAGTTGATACTTTTTCGTCATGTTTGCTTATAGTGTTGATATATGTGCTTTTAGTTCTGTTTCCTTGCGGGAAAGAGAATGGTATAATGGTATAAGTAAGGGGGAAGGAGTTAGCCCCCTTTTCCACTGTCACCTTCAATTATAGAGCTTGCCAGTCGACTAGTCCAAGTTGATACCTTTTTCGTAATGTTTGCTTATGGTGTTGATATATGTGCTTTTAGTTATATTTACTTGCGGGAGAGAGAATGGTATAATGGTATAAATCAGGGGGAAGGAGTTAGCCCCCTTTCCACTGTCACCTTCAATTATAGAACCAAGTCGATACCTGCTTCGTCATGTTTGCATTTAGTTCTATTCACTGGAACTGCGGTTTCCACTGTGAAAGCATTTGTGTTGTGTGATATGTGAAGTCTTAGTTTATGGGAAGTTACATTTTCCAGCATTTCAACATGCATGTTCATAGGTGCAAATTGTCATTCGGAAATGCAATTCTAATGATTAGTATAAAAAATCGTATTACGAATTAAGACACGGACAGAGAAATATGTCAAATTGCTATTGCATTTAATGCAACTTTAATATTAATAGGTATTTTCTTGCAGACTGTAGCTATGGCGATAAATCTGATTGGTGTTACACAAATATTCCGTCACGTGACGATCAACGTATGTGTTACTATGGTGACAATGCCGATTTATGTTGCGAATCCTGTTTAAAATATAGAAGCAGCTCCGATATATTGAATATTGTGTCACATTCACTTATAGAACCTGCCCGTTGATCGTTTCAAGTTGATGCCATTTTCGTCATGTTTGTTGCATTTAACTCTTTGCATGCTGGGAAATTTATGGGCTATAAATAGTTCAGAAATTGCAGATGACAATTAATTATATTTTCTTTTATTTCTCCTTATAAATGTCATGAATATGTCTTGGAAAGAAATTTCAAGACATATTTACAGAGAGAAATAAAACATATACTCCTAATTCGTTTGGCGCATATTTTCGCCGCTAGCATGCAAAGAGTTAAGTTCTATTTACTGGAACTGTGGTTTTCGATGTTCAAGCATTTGTGTGTATGGTCTATATGTGATCTTAGTTTATGGGAAGTTACATTTTTCAGCTGTACATAGATGCAAAACGTCATTCAGAAATACAATTATAATGCATGTAATTAGTATAGACAATCGTATTACTAATTGGTATAAACATATTTTATTAAATAATCATGTTTACTAATTAAGTCACGGTCAGATAAATATGTCAATTCACTGTATGTTATTGCTTTATTGCTTGTAATCTAATTTCTTGCAGACTGTAGCTATGGCGATAAATCTGATTGGTGTGATTTAAATATCCCGTCACGTGCTGATAGACACATGTGTTACCATGGCGACAATGCCGAATTATGTTGTGAATCATGTTCCAAATATAGAAACAGCTCGGAGACAGGTGAGAATATTTAGTGACACTTGAAGGCGTCAGTGGAAAAGGGGGCTAACTCCCTCAGGGAGTTAGCCCCCTTGTCCACTATCACCTTCAATTATAGAAATTGCCCGTCGACCGTTCCAAGTCAATACCTTTTTCTTTATGTTTGCTTACAGTGTTGCTGTATATACTTTTTAGTTTTATTTATGTAACTGCCATTTCCATTGTGAAGGCATTTGTGTTTGTGATCCAAGGGCATCGTCAGGAGGGTTCATGCGGTTCGTACGACCACCGTCCCCCTCCCCCTCCCACAATTCTAATAATTAGTACATAAAAGAGTATTACTAATTAAGTCATGGACAGAAAGATAAGTCAATTCGCTGTATGCTATTGCTTGTAATGTAATCAATAAGAAATTTATTAATACGTATTTTCTTGCAGACTGTAGCTATGGCGATAAATCTGATTGGTGTTTCACAAATATCCCTTCACGTGACGATCGACATATGTGTTACCATGGCCACAATGCCGATTTATGTTGCGAATCATGTTCTAAATATAGAAACAGCTCGGAGAAAGGTGAGAATATTGAGTGACAGTTGAAGGGGTCAGTGGAAAAAGGGACTAATTACATGAGAGAGTTATTCCCCTTTTTCACTGTCACATTCACTGATAGAACTTGCCCGTCGACCGTTCCAAGTAGATACCTTTTTCGTCATGTTTGCTTATAGTGTTGCTATATTTGCTTTTAGTTATATTTACTTGCGGCAGAGATAATGGTATAATGATATAAATAAGGGGGAGGTAGTTAGCACCTTTTTCCACTGTCACCTTCAATTATAGAACTTACCCGTCGACCGTTCCAAGTCGATACCTGCTTCGTCATGTTTGCTTATAGTGTTGTATTTAGTTATATTCAATGTAACTGCGGTTTCCACTGTGAAAGCAGTTGTGTTTGTGATATATGAAGTCTTAGTTTATGGGAAGTTACATTTTCCAACATTTAAGCATGCATGTTCATAGATGCAAATTGTCATTCGGAATTCTAATAATTAGTACAGAAAATAGTTTTACTAATTAAGTCATGGACAGAAAAATATGTCAATTCGCTGTATGTTATTGCTTATAATGTAATACATAAGAAACTTATTAATAAGTATTTTCTTGCAGACTGTATCTATGGCGATAAATCTGATTGGTGTTTCACTCATATCGGGTCACGTGACGATCGACGTATGTGTTACCATGGCGACAATGCCGATTTATGTTGCGAATCATGTTCAAAATATAGAAACAGCTCGGAGAAAGGTGAGAATATTGAGTGACATTGAAGGCGTCAGTGGAAAAGCGTGCTAACTCCCTGCGGGAGTTAGTCCTCTTTTCCATTATCGACTTCAATTATAGAACTTGCCCGTCGACCGTTCCAAGTCGATACTTGTTCGTCATGTTTGCTTACAGTGTTGCTATATTTGCTTTTAGTTATATTTACTTGTGGCAGAGATAATGGTATAATGATATAAATAAGGGGGAGGGAGTTAGCACCTTTTTCCACTGTCACCTTCAATTATAGAACTTGCCCGTCGACCATTCCAAGTTGATACCTGCTTCGTCATGTTTGCTTATAGTGTTGTATTTAGTTCTATTCTTTGGAACTGCAGTTTCCACTGTGAAAGCAGTTGTGTTTGTGATATATGAGGTCTTAGTTTATGGGAAGTTACATTTTCCAGCATTTCAGCATGCATGTTCATAGATGCAAATTGTCATTCGGAATTCTAATAATTAGTACAGAAAATAGTTTTACTAATTAAGTCATGGACAGAAAAATATGTAAATTCGCTGTATGTTATTGCTTGTAATGTAATAAATAAGAAACTTATTAATAAGTATTTTCTTGCAGACTGTAGCTATGGCGATAAATCTGATTGGTGTTTCACACATATCGGGTCACGTGACGATCGACGTATGTGTTACCATGGCGACAATGCCGATTTATGTTGTGAATCATGTTCAAAATATAGAAATAGCTCGGAGAAAGGTGAGAATATTGAGTGACATTGAAGGCGTCAGTGGAAAGCGTGCTAACTCCATGCGGATGTTAGTCCCCTTTTCCATTATCGCCTTCACTTATAGAACTTGCCCGTCGACAGTTCCAAGTCGATACTTGTTCGTCATGTTTGCTTATAGTGTTGCGATATTTGATTTCAGTTATAATTACATGCGGCAGAGAGAATGGTATAACGATATCAATATGGGAGAGGAAGTTAGCCCCCTTTTCCACTGTCACCTTCAATTATAGAACTTGCCCGTCGACCGTTCCAAGTCGATACATTTTTCGTCATTTTGTTTATAGTGTTGATATATGTGCTTTTACTTATATTTATTTACGCGAGAGAGAACGGTATATTGATAAATAATAAGGGGGCCTGTGGATGAATGGTACTAATTCAATTAGTGACTGGTCCCCTTTGTCCACGGACCCCTTTACATGTACATAGTTGAACTAGGTCACGCAGGAATACAATTATATTACGTCATATACAGGGGCAGATCGGGGGGGGGGGGGGGTTTCCGGGGTTGCAACTCCCCGTTCAGCCACGGAGTTTACATCACAGTTTAGCACCAGTTGGAGTCTGAATTTAAATGTCGTAACAACCCCCTAGTTGCAAACTGTAACTCTTGGAATTACTCCAGTACCGTCCGTAGCTAGCGGACGTTACGGGAGCAGATTGCAAGAGTTACCTTTGCAACTAGACCCCCCCCCCCTTTCCCAAATGGTGGATCCGCCCCTGATACAGCAATTGTGTTTATGTCATTAGGTCACAGAAAGTCACGTGAGACACTTCATGTTATTTTGTACGAAAGAAGATGTGCGCTATTTTCAGGAAAAATATTTACAGAAACTGCAATATTTTCACTAATTCGCTCTGAAGATTTCATAACTACTGTGGACATTATTAATGGAAAATATCATACTGTTTGTTAATAATTATCGTGATATATCGCATATATATATCGCATATCTTCGTAGAAACAAAATAACATGGCTGATCTCGTATTATATCAATAATTTGTATACTATTATTGTACAATCATACAGGTATATACAGTAGAGAATAGTAGGTTAGTGCCGTGAATGGAAAACATATCGGGCAAGGGGCTTAAGAAACGGGATGGGCGAGGCTCTGCCGAGCACATCTCGTTTCCGTGCCGCGCCAGATATGTTTCACATTCACGGCACTAACCTATTATTATATTTATCCTGTCAACACCTACAAATGGCTTTAAAATGCAAAACAATAACCCCAGCCACCGCATATATTCATACGCAGTGATTAGGTCGTAATGACAGGATATCAAAAGTGTTTCACGGCACATACGCACTGTGTTGACGGGATATAGTACAGTCAGTAGCTTAAATCCCTGATACACTTTATTTATTAATTAGTATTTCCTTGCAGACTGTAGTTATGGCGATAAATCTGATTGGTGTGACACGAACATCGGGTCGCGTGACGACCGTCGCATGTGTTACATTGGCAACAATGCCGATTTATGTTGTGAGTCGTGCTCGAAATATAAAGACAGTTCGGAGATAGGTGAGATGGTTTGTAAATGATTATTGAGTGAATCTAAACTCTGTCTTGCTTGCTTGTACACAGGTATAATTATATGTGGCTGTGCCTTGAGAAAGGAGACTTATGAGATTTGTGACCAGTGTGGCTCCTGATAAAATAGCACACTCTTGTAGCCTCGTAAAGATCAATAATACTAGTTAGAAGTATGACGGGTATTTTATTGATGGAATGGCGAACAGTGCAGATCCTGATCAGAATGTGCGGATGCACAGGGTGATGTGAATCTACACTGGTCGCATAACCCATTAGCCCCATTTATCCAGTCACAGCCACATATGCGAAATACATGTGAAATATATTTACACAATTTACAATATGTTCAATTATTGAATAATTGATGTCGAAAGTTGGTGAAACGTTTAGTGCATTTGTAGATAAAATTCCAGAACAAAAATATTCCCTAACATTTGATTGGCCCGTAGCAATACTCTGTCCAAAGTTTATATCCCAGTAAACTCCCACGCCGAACTACTTTCCGTAACCGTGAGGCGCAGTTAAAATAATTCTTAAGAAAACGGAAAATAAACATATTTTCTTAATTAATTTATTTCAAATCCTGGAATTATAAGGAATGAATGGCCTTTTTGTGGAATTTATCGGGGATATAAACTTTGAAAAGTCGCGGGAATACTGGACGAGGTCTTCCCGCCTTCTTCCAGAATTCCCGCGACTTTTCCAAGTTTATACCCCGATAAATTCCACAAAAAGGCCATTCATTCCTATAATAATTCCGCATTTAGTCAACTTGCGGCGTCATTTATTAAAAATATTTTTTGTCGAGCCCGCTTGCGGAAATCGAGACATAGTGATCACAATGACGTCCAGGTGTCCGTGCGTCCGTCCGTGCGTGCGTGCGTCCGTCCGAAATCTGGTCAAGGGTAAAAGACTTAGAAGTTTGTATTAATTTTTTTTGTCAAAAGTTGCATTAAAATTTTCACGTACCTACTTTCTCTGTAACCGTAAGTCGGATTGGCTTGAAACTGTATATGCTTATTAGTCATCATCTATAAATTCATTCTCTGTCCCATGCATGCAGCCACTGTGTCAAGGTCAATGTCAACTGAGCCAATAGGGGATATATCATTAATCCATATACGTACGTGTACGTATGTAGTAACACCTTTCATTTTTCAATAACTCATGAACCACTTCACAAATTTTGATAATATTTGATCACAGTGTGTGTCTAGGGAAGCTTAAGGTGACTCACGATTAATGTTCACCTTGTTTATAAGGCAAAAATGTTGAAGTTGTTTCAATAACTCTTCAACCGCGGCTTCACCGATGTTGATGATATTTGGCCACAATGTGTGTCTAGACATGGTGCTTTGTTTTGCATACAACCCACGTCCGACCGCCCAAGGTCAAGGTTACTGAGGACTTGATATTGTTTTATTATTAGTAGCAAGGCTGCCAGCGAGGGTATTAGCTTCGTTTAACAATGCCAGTTCTTTTTTTTTCAATGTATCTGTTGCTACATTATAAACAAATCTTACCCAGAGATCACCAGTTGTCTCGGCGAGCTCGACATGCAGACCGCGGCCATCTGGTATAAATATGTATTCATGAACAATCGCGCATCTTCTTAGGGACGACATCACATATTATATAGATTTTGCGTTCCATAAATAATAGGCCATTGAAAGTAAACTATATCAATGTGGTGAAAGTAAATATATCGTATGGTTGAACCGTATATGATTGATAACGGTTTCCTTGCAGACTGTATCTATGGAGATAAATCTGATTGGTGTGACACGAACATCCGGTCGCGTGACGACCGACGCAAGTGCTACTATGGCCACAATGCCGAATTATGTTGTGAGTTGTGTTCGAAATATAAAGACAGTGCGAATATAGGTGAGAGGGTTTATCGGTGCTTGCTGAGTGGTGTATACAACACGCCAGGACAGTTGCTGTTTCTTTATAGATTGACACTTGCATAGCATTTCTGATAACCCCTCATATAATATGAGGGGTTATCAGAAATGCTATGCAAGTGTCAATTTATAAAGAAACAGCAACTGTCCTGGCGTGTTGTATACATTGTATTCCTTGGTAGCATGTCCACGATTATTCAAGGGGGGCAGCTCTTGTGTTCTTGAAGAAAAGCCTCATTTTGGCAGAAAGTCTGTGATGTCACTAGTGACCTGGGGGCCGTTTCACTAAACGTCGTACGACTAAAATGTGCACAATTGTGATTGTCTGGAAATATAAATATAAAGTAATCAATATAAAGTAACTGCAACTTCCAAAATGGCGTACATTATATTTTTGCATAGACCATACGAATCTAAGCCAAACACATTCTGGAGAAACAAATGTCGTCCAATACAAATGCGCACGAGGATATTCGAACGTTGACGTTGACGCAAAGTCCGCGTTCTGTCCATAGATAACGACGTCATAATATGTGGTCATTTTAGAGCATTAAACATTACCTGATAAATAGAAAACCAGGCTACTGTCTTTTGACATCCAATGTATCACTTGGCCCGGAAATGTAGGAATTCCTCGGCAAACCTCGGAATTTACCTAGCCTTGCCTGATAAACTTGATATCAAAGACACTAGCCTGGTATTCTCTGTTTATTAATCTGATTCATAATGTTATACATTGTATATACTTGATAACGGTTGTATTGTAGGGTGTAGCTATGGCGATAAATCTGATTGGTGTGACACGAACATCCCGTCACGTGACGACCGTCGCATGTGTTACCATGGTCAAAATGCCGATTTATGTTGTGAGTCGTGTTCCAAATATAGAAACGATTCGGATGTAGGTGAGAATGATTATTAACCCATTGCATGACCACCATTTGAACCGTCTCGCCAAGACGGTTCAAATGAGTGGTCACAACATATACAGTAATTGATAAAAAAATAAATGGTTCATACATGTACTACCGGTAAAGGTGTATTCCGACTGTACTGGGTTAAAGGTGCATACCACTCAGTAGGCATACATGCCAGGTTAAATTATAGGGAGACAGATAGTTTTGTATATAGAGAATAATAGGTTAGTGCCGTGAAAGGGAAAAAATATCCGGCAAGGCTGACGAATTTCTTTATTTCTCATCAGAAGTATATGTTGTGACCACTCATTTGAACCGTCTCGCCGAGACGGTTCAAATGAGTGGTCACAACATATATTTTGGTTCAGAAATAAAGAAAATAGATAGAGAATAGTAGGTTAGTGCCGTGAATGGGAAAACATATCTGGCAAGGCTTAGGAAACGGGATGGGCGAGGCTCTGCCTAGCACATCCCGTTTCCGTGCCGCGCCAGATATTTTTCCCATTCACGGTACTTACCTACTATTCTATTTATACCGTCAACACCTACAAATGGCTTTAAATTGCAAAAAAATAATCCCAGCCACCGCACATAGTCATACACAGTGATTAGGTCGTATTAACAGGATATCAAAAAATGTTTCACGGCACATACGCACTGTGTTGACGGGATCAATTCAAACATAGAGACAGTTCGGATATAGGTGAGAAGGTTTATCAAGGACCGTTCCAAGTTGCAACTTTGTTGTCATGTTTACTTGTATTGGTGCTATATTTTAGTTATTGTTGCTTGACCTTTTTTATATTTGCGAATTAATTTACGTTTGTGATGTAGGCATTTGTTTTATATTGTGTTACATGTAGTTATATTTTCTCACTGCTATATCTATTTATTACAGGTTGTGAAAGTTTGGTTTGCTTAGACTTTCGTTGGCGTTGGAATTTATTTGCGTTTGTTTATAACTTTCAGTTGCCCGCTTGTTCTCTGGGACTGTTGTTTCTTCATGAAAGTTAAGTATGCGGTATGTGTGTGGTAATTTGCCCTTTCAGCATTACAGACCTCTTTCCAACGTTTGCAAACAGTGTAAATCCCGATGATCCGACTCGTAACCAGCCGTCTTCATCAGGACTTTACTAAACACCACTGTTTTGTTGAATGGAATAGGTCAAAGTTCTACATGGAAGCGTCCATCGCAGGGTGACGTTTTACTGAACTTCGTACGACTAAGATGTTCGTAAGTGCAAATTTAGGACAGTCTGTAAGGTTCAATTGATGGATTTACATTCATTGAACAAATGCAGCCTATGCTCAATACATGCAAATCCAACAATTGTTTACAATTAAACAATGTTAATGTGAAATTATAATGCACCGAAAATAGAAAGCACGCATCTAATTGGTCAATTGAAATCACAGCCTATAAATATGAAAAATCACAGCATATAAAATCTCCGTTTTACCAGTCTGTGTTTTACAACTTGACAGATTTATATAACCCTACCATACGCGCTTTTGTAAACAATGGCCAGCGGCGTAAAATGCAAATATTTCCAAATTAATTTCGGTACATTTTCGGTTATCCATTCTGCCATATTGACCTGTATAACCCAAAGCGGAAAAGAGAATCTGCCAATGATTGACAAACTTGACTTCAGAGTGGTGGCCCTTCAAAAATCCCAAAAAATATTACCCCACCCGCCCGAAATACTGAAGAATTTAGTAATGTGCTCAAATGCAAACTCAATATGCCAGTACCTATAACTTTACGAATCCAGGGAAATCCTAGGCCTGTTGACACAACAAGTTGTTGACATTTCCTTTGTAAAAATCACACGAACCCAATGCAGAAATGTTGGCATTTCTTTAAATGAATAAAAGCAAATCACTGTTGCAACTACACATATAAAAGCAATACAATTGTTAAAATAAACATTACAGTTGAATAAATGTATAGATGTCTTAGAAAAAGTCCCGTTTTTAATCTCAATTTGAAATGCGAATATTCTTCGGCGGAGTTACATTAATTCCAATTCATTTAGTGTGAGGCAGTTATCGATGAAAGGCAACAACCTGCTGACGTATTGAAAAATATCATTGTTCGTGATATGCTACGACGTTGCAGAAAGCGGGGAGCACACTAGGTGCATTATAATGTGGATAACCCTGCTTTTTTTCTATTTGGAGCGGTACCTGTATGTGTGAGGTTTTATGGTCTGATAATCTGTTTGATTCACAGACCATAAAACCTCCAGCATACCACTCCAAATCGACAAACAAAGCATGGTTATCCCCTACTTTACAGACTATTATAATTGTGCACTTACGAACATTTTAGTCGTACGAAGTTTAGTTAAACGGGCACAAGTTATTTGGGGGTGAAAGTATTAACTAATATTCAGTCATACATAAAACAGGGTATGGGATCACGTGGTCTATTGTTTTGTCTGCAGTAATGACGGTGCACATGATATCGCAGGTAAATCTTATGTTTCATCAATACGACTGCGGTTTCTTCCTTTTAATATGACCATGTTCCAGCCGTTAACACTGCGAGTCCCCCAATATGAAACTTAGCAGCATTACTTATGTAGCTCGTCTGAACATTCTGCAGAGAAAGTTGAATTGGACCAAGTTTAAACAATGTTCGATTCCATACAATGTACATGTGTAACAGTCGTACATGTAGAAATGTGAGATGCAACAAAACACTCATTTGTGGCTGTGACTGGAGAAAGGTGGCAGTGTATGGAATTTCTGAACAGTGTATCTCCTGTAGCCTATTTCACCAACATTGCAAAGTATACTTATCTAGCAAAGTATACTTTCAGGGAGAAATTTTTAATTTCATGATAAATTTATTAATTTTTATTATACTGAATTTATTACATTATCACAGCCATTTTGGCTGTGATAATGTAATAAATTCAGTATAACAATTATGCATACTTTTAATCATCAAATATATGCAGTCGTTAGTTCTATATGAAATAATGCACTTCAGGAAAGATAAATGATTACTCCCTCAAAGTATACTTTGCTAGAAAAGTATACTTTGCAATTTTTATGAAATCGGCTACTGATAAAATATCACTCATGTAGCCTGATAACGATCTATATTGCTTGTTAGAAGCATGACGGGTATTTTATTGTTGGAATGGCGAACAGTGTACAGGATGCACAGGCTGATCTGGATATGCACTGGTCGCAAAAGCCATAAGCCCTATTTCGCCAGTTGCAGCCACATTTAAGGTCTGTCTTTACTGCCAGCTCGGAGGACCGTTCCAAGTTGGCAGCTGTGTTGGTGCTATATTTTAGACGGTTCAAATGAGTGGTCACAACATATACTTCTGATGAGAAATAAAGAAATTATTGAGCCTTGCCGGATATTTTTTCCCATTCACGGCACAAACCTACTATTCTCTATAAGTGGTATGGTGTTGTAGGGTTTCCGTTGCTGTTATTTTATTTGTTACTGCATGAAATATTGCTTTCTCTTATTAGGGTCGAGACGCGGTCGGCACTTCAGTGAGGGCTTTTCCACCGCGGTTGCACGTGTAGTGGTTAATACATTTCTGGGATACTGTGTATCATATATTTGTTTGTGACTAGAACAAATGAGCATTATGGTTTGTGTGGCCAGTTTTTGTGTCTGATTCGGTAAAACACTCTATTGCCCCATAAATATATATAAATGTAGTAGACCCCCTCTAAACCTGGCACACATGTAGTATGCGCATCATTAATTGTATGGGGTTCATTGGTGTATATTTATGATGATAAAGACTGTTCAAGTTCGCAAAGCACAGCCGCATACATTGACATAGTCATATGTCTGATTTACAGTGGACCATCTTTAAACCGGACACCCTGGGGGACCTCCCAAGGTGTCCGGTTTAGAGAGGCTCCACTGTATAAATAACATTTATTTGACGCATAACGGGTAATCGAATACGAGCATTGCATTCCCTGATCAGACTGCCCGGATGCGCAGTCTGATTTGGGGCTACACTGATCGCTAATCCCATAAACCCAATTTCGAGTCACACCCACACATAATGCACCTTTGTTCATATGTGTCCAGCATGTCCAATGTAATACTTACCCTTTTCCCTTTGCTCGTCAGAAAATGCAGTAAGTCTTGCAAAGATACAAACTGTTCAGAAATACAGTAAGTATAACGGAATTACAGTACGTCATTGGAAGTATTGTAAGTCGCACATAAAGTTGAACACGAATGCAATGTACCATTCCGTAATCCAACATAGTAAGTCGTATAGAAATACAGTAATTTGGACAGCAAACAGTAAGTACCTCAGAATCACTGTATGTCATACAGAAATACGGTAAGTAATACGATATACTGTCAGTCGTACGGAATCACAGAAAGCATGCAATAATACAGCCAAATAAATATATCGTATCACGGTATCGTAGCAATAAGCATTCAGACAACATATAAGTGGGAAAGACTTTCAGAAGATCATGCAAAAATATATTACTAGTACGTCGAGGAGATATGAAATGAAGATATTCGACCGATTGACACACATACGTACGCTGTATGAATACCATATATTTGCATATTGTCTTGTTACTATATGGTACATTGAGTTGCCACCTCCGCCATCTTTGTACAAACAATCATACAGTTTCACCACTTCGACCGTTTGACACAAACAGCAAATAATATGATAGTAACAGTAATAATATGTGGTGCAATACATAATAGACAGATATGACAACGGCGTGCTATAACTATTATGCCCGAAACGTCAAAAGAGGAGATGTCTGAGCATTTCTCCCATCAATCTCAAAATAAATTTAAATGTGTAAACTTTTCTATCTGTAGTGTACACATTACCCATAGATAAAGCCATATCTACTCGCATAATAGGCGAGTAAGACACCAGTGACAATACACTCCGATAACTGCTTACATGTCACTGGATTTGATACAGTATGTATGTTAATACAGGTATTGGCAACACTGTGTATGTATCTGTTAAACAGCCCTTACTGGATTCTCAAAAAAATTAACAACAGGTCAACAAACTTTTCAGTAATCAGACTTCGTATATAAGTGTGATGAAAACAAGCCATATTACGTTTTTGTTTAACATCTGTAGAAGATGTTGCACAAAATTGTATTTATGTATATGTTTTTATGTGTCAAACACAACAAAAGGTAAAACTGACTGATAGCTTGTACACACTAAGATGGCCGACATAGCAACTCTATGCGTCGTATAATATACAGTAACACGCCAATGTTCACATATATGGTATACAGTCATGTACATATAATTCCAGCACAAAAATATTTACACAATTCCCTAACATTTGATTGGTCCGTAGCAAGTCTCTGTCCAGAATTTATATCCCAGTAAACTCCATGCCGAACTACTTTCCGTAACCGTCAGGCGCAGTTAAAATAATTATTAAGAAAACGGAAAATAAACACATTTTCTTGATGAATTTATTTCAAATGCTGGAATTATAAGGAATGAATGGCCTTTTTGTGGAATTTATCGGGGATATAAACTTGGAAAAGTCACGGGAATACTGGACGAGGCCTTAAAAAATTACAATTTTCGAAAAAAAATCTAAAAAAAAAAGAAAATATTTTTCTTTTTTTTTTCTTTTTTTTCGAAAATTGTAATTTTGTTATCGCTTCGTCCAGTATTCTCGCGACTTTTCCAAGTTTATACCCCGATAAATTCCACAAAAAGGCCATTCATTCCTATAATATCCCATCATATTCACTGGTGGAAGTAACATACATGTACCAAGGCCTATACATACATTAAATATACATAAAAGTATCAATAAATGAAAAATAAAGTAAGCCTAACTTCTGCAATTGGCGGAAATGATATAAATCGGTTGACTGTTTCGTGAGGGTCCGTTGTATCGAGGCCGTCCGAGTACGGACCATTAAAATATTGGCACATTGTATTGTTACTGTAAACAGGGAGTAAACATTTTTGTTTCAACTGATCTTTTCCCACTTATTGATACATTTAGGTATATTTAATGTATTTATAGACCTTGGTCTGTTACTTCAACCTGTGATCACATTTAGGAAGCAATTATCTTTGAATCAATGATGATAACGTATAGAACGGGTGCTTAATGAACATCTATATGAACTTACCCATATGAACACTGTATTAGCCACAGGTGGAAGTGTAGTGTGACTGGAATTTAATTAACCAAATATATATCAAGTCCATTTAATATTCTTGCTTATGAACTCAATTAATTTACAAGTTTATTAAGCTATCTAAAGTTTCTAAATAACATTTGTTGTAATTCCCTACTTATCGTTGTGCTCCAATACGTCGCGTTGTGCGCGGCTGTCCCAATGCACCAGCCTTATATATCCTTGGTCAAGTTCCTCCTACTGATGATCAACGCCATCTGAATACGTCATCAGCAACCAATAGTATTTAAGGGACTAGGGAGTATCAATAATAGCATCTAATGGGATTGAAGTAGAATGATGCAATCCTTGACATTTGGCAAGATAATCTCTCGAAATAGCATCTCGTTCCCACGAGTTAGCTATTTCGTTCCTACGACATAGACAGCCAATCAAAATGTAGCACCATTGTTATCCAATATGGTTGAGCATTATCTGCTCTTCTATTGGCTGATTATGTCGTTCGAGCGAGATGCTATCTCGATATACGTGGTAACTAGATCCTATCTCGTGGGAACGAGCTGCTATGTCGTGGGAACGAGATGTACCTTTCAAACTGCCGTACAAAACTGATATTTACCGGGTTTATTCGATTTAGAGTCGTGTAGATACTGATCAGCTAACGCACTCAATGTACCCGATAAAAGTCCGCATTGTTCGCTGAAAGAGTAATGGATTTAATTGTGAACATCCTGTAGATCCTAATCAGGCTACGCGCATGCGCAGGTTGAACACGTTCTACAATAGTCGCAACAAAGGAACAACGCCGTATGGTTAAACTTGTGTTCGAATATAAGTATGCTTATGCAGTTATGTACAACCCTGTATACTTAAATTAAGTAATGCTTTTCTTTCAGACTGTAGCTATGGCGATAAATCTGATTGGTGTGCCTTGAACATCCCGTCACGTGCTGACCGACGCATGTGTTACATTGGTCAGAATGCCGATTTATGTTGCGGCTCGTGTTCGACATATAGAGACAGTGCGAGTGTAGGTGAGAACGTTTGTACATGGCTACCGAGTATACTGTTCGACATATTTATATTGATTATAGTTCGCCCGACTTCCTAAGCCAATCGCAGGCCGGTATTGAGCTACACTTATTTCACATATAACAAGATCTAACACCAATAAGTTGCATATTGCCAGTCTTAATCATTCTGAATTGTTCGACAGGAAATGGAAAATAAATACTCGGATAGGAGATGCATATAGTAAAATTTTGCTGAACTATAAATATGTTATTGTTCACATATTGGACGTTTAAGGAACTAAATGCTGCGGTCGCTAACGCGACAGCAGCATTTAGTTCCTTAAAGGTCCAATATGTGAACAATAACGTGTACATGACGTAACAAAGAGAAGCAACTCTCTACTAATAAAATATAAAAAAGTCACCCATATCAACCGACCCAGTTAATCTTGTAAATCCGTATGTTTGGTTGGGAGACCGCGAATGGTAAGGCCTAACAAAAAAGTATGTGGTCCGGGAAACCCGACCTTACCTATGAATATGTCGCCGACCCTAGTCTGTTTTGGCCGTTTAAAAAAATAAAATGAAACATGTTCATTTTCGATTAAGGCGTCCTTTGCGTGCTTTAGGCGCTTGTCCTCCGTGTGCGTAGCAATAACAACAACAATAAGTACCAAATAGGGAACATATTCAACCATATTGACACATACAGCTGGCTAGTAGTATTAAACAAATCTTCCCACCCCACCTATTGCCCGCACCACAGGTATTTTTACAGGCCTAATAGGCCTACGTTTAACTGTGGGGTTCATTATTGCTGGAATCCCGATACCCCTGGTTTGGCGCACGGGTACATGTTTGACTTTCGTGATACGTGAGAGTGAAATCCGGTTATGCCCACGATAAAAGTAGTAAGATTAGTAGTAATCGTGTTAATTTTAGTAAGTGGAGCTAAGTGACTATGGTGTGATGAGGACCTGAGTAAATAAATAGTATTGTACAATGAGACCTCTCTAAACCTGGACAACAAGAGACATATGTGATCATACTTGTGATGGGTTTCCTGGTCACTTATATCTGGTGATTATGTATGTTCGTGATCGCATAGCACACATCTATGACTCAGAATAATCAAATGCCAGATTTACAGTGAAACCTCGCAAATCCGGACACCCTGGGACCTCCCAGGGTGTCCGGTTTAGCGAGGTTCCACTGTAAATACAATTCTGACACCGGTTACCGCGAATTCCATAAACCCCATTTCTCATGTCACAGCCACCTACTTGTTAAATACTAGTACAGTGGAACCTCTTTAAACCGGACACCAAGTCAACCTCTATGACCACATATGTGATGGGTTTCTTAATCATTTATCTCGGATATTAATGTATGTTTATGATTGCAAAACACGCAGATATATTTGAGAATGGTGATATGTCTGATTTACAGTGAAACCTCTCTAAACCGGACACCCTGGAGAGCTCCCATGGTTTCCGGTTTAGAGAGGTTTCACTGTAGTTAAATATTTCATTGTTGTCGCGCCCGCATGCGGAAAGCGAGACATAGTGAGCACAATGTCGTCCGGGTGTCCGTGCGTGCGTGCGTCCGAAATATGCGTTAAAGTTTTTTAATTCCTTATATCTGCAGTCCTAAGTCACATTGACTAGAAACTTAATATACGTATTAGTCATCATCCATATATTCATGCTGTATCCCACTCATGCGGCCCCTGTGTCTAAGATTAGAAGTTTGGGTTAAATTTGTGTCCAAATTTGCGTTCAACATTTCACATACCTAATATCTCTGTAACCGTAAGTCAGATTTCCTTGAAACTTCGAATGCTTATTGGTCATCATCCATGGATGGTGCTTTGTTTTTCATACGACTCACGTGTGACCACCCAAGGTCAAGGTCACTGAGGACTTGGTTTGTTTTTATTATCAAGGCTGCCAGCGAGGGCATTAGCTTCGTTTAATGATGTCAGTTCTTGTTTTGTCAATGTATCTGTTGCTACATTATATATATCTTAGCCTGAGATCACCAGATGCCTCGGCAGACTCGACATGCAGGCTGGGGCCATCTGGTATATATTTAGTTATAGTGTATACGTGTTAAAGAGATTGTGCCCTTGTAGAGAGGTTGCCGTTATCAGATGTTCCATTTGCAACTTTCAGTCTTAGTTTCGCAAGTGATCAGTTGTTGTGGAGATAACATATGTCAGTACTTTCAGTGCTTTGATTTCTTTTCCCATGGGTGGCGGTCATACAGAGGTTGCATTGTATCTTGCAGGCTGTGAGTACGGCGACAAAATACAGAACTGTGATGCGGCCGGTTGTGGTCGATTCAGTCAGGAGGACAGGGCTCGATGTTGTCACACCTGTCATCACTTACGTGTACCCGGTGTGGGATAGCACGGCGGGTCTTTGTGGCTGTGACTGGAATAATGGGAATTTTGAGATGTGTGTTCATAGCAAATGTATCATGTCGGACGCGAATACACAACCTGCGTTAATCTTGCCAAGATTGTCAACATATATTGACAATGACAACTCGCAATCAAGCAATTGATTGTTTGAGCCTGAGCTGCAGAACAGCTCAGGCTCAGTCAATCAAGCTGTTTGATTTCAAACACAATATTCAAGTATTTTGAAATGACGAAATATAGGGATGATGATAACACAGTACAGTGTAACCTCCGAAAACTGGACCGTTTGAAAACCGGAATACTCTCTGAACCGGACGATTTTCTAAGTCCAGATTTGATCCTTTCTTTATTTAATATACAAAAATACTCCTAATACCGGACCCTCTGCATTCCGGATACCGGATGATTTTTTTAGCTTTTTTGTCCGTTTTGTACAGAAAGCTACCTCTCCAAACCGGACCGTCCGGACCGGTGATATTCAACAATTTGAATCTCAAATTATTAATGTTTACATCCGCAGTGCAAATTCAACTATTCCCGACAACTGGCGTCGAGATGTCGCAAACAATGGCATGCCTTATGTAAACACTCGCCTGTGAAGGACCACACCTTAAAGTTTCATTGAGGTTTCGGCTAATTTCATTGTCAAATTAATAAATAAATAATTAACCCATACAATAATTACGCGAAGTACGAATATAGCTTGCGTAAATCGGTAAATCTTCCCGACTAAAATAATTATGCTGTGCATCTCGTGTCAGAAATGCATTATCCAATGCACGTGATAGCGATAGCTATCGCGTGCGCACGCAATAGTAAAACATATTTCCATGTCCCCTCTGTGCCACCGTATTTAACTGTATATTGTTAGAGTTTTGTTTTGTTTCGTAAATGTTAGAGAAATATCGAATTTATGGCGATAAAAACATCCTTTATCCCGTCAACACAGTGCGTATGTGCTGTGAAACACGGTGCCGTGAAACATTTTTGATATCCAGTCAATACAATTTTTGCATTTTACAGCCATTTGTAGGTGTTGACGGGATAAATAGAATAGTAGGTTAGTGCCGTGAATGGGGAAAAAATATCTGGCGCGGCACGGAAACGGGATGTGCTCGGCAGAGCCTCGCCCATCCCGTTTCCTGAGCTTTGCCAGATATTGTTTTCCCATTCACGGCACTAATCTACTATTCTCTATCTATTTTCCTTATTTCTGAACCAAAATATATGTTGTGACCACTCATTTGAACCGTCTCGGCGAGACGGTTCAAATGAGTGGTCACAACATATACTTCTGATGAGAAATAAAGAAATTATTGAGCCTTGCACAATTTTGAAGCCGACACGAATTGAATCTTGCTACATTTGTTAGAAATAACTAAGGAAACTAAGGAAAGAAAATCGTTCAAGTACATTTCCGAAATTAGAAAGAAAACACGTCATAATATGTTCTGTGTTTATGAAAGCCGGATAGACATTCCCGTGTTAAATCGTAAATCAGATAATGTTTACCACTTTTCACGAAATAAAAAAGTTGACACCTTCTTAACTTTTGCTAATAATGTATATACATGTAATAGTATTAATCTAAAAT
The DNA here is from genome assembly GCA_029237695.1 of Conchocele bisecta. Taxonomy (NCBI): domain Eukaryota; kingdom Metazoa; phylum Mollusca; class Bivalvia; order Lucinida; family Thyasiridae; genus Conchocele; species Conchocele bisecta. The sequence goes on along the minus strand of CM055271.1, from coordinate 44,103,982 downwards.
ATGTGTCGTGTATGTATTGATATGACGCTGTGCAATGCCAAATATGTGGTCATAATATATATTTATGAAGTGTATTATCTAATGCATGCGCCCTACACACAAGGAGAACAAATGAGGCACGCCATGTGATTTTGTACAGTCGGACATCTGTGTAATTTCATTAAATACATTTACAAAATTTACAATATTTTTTATAAATAAAGTCAAAAGTTTACAAAATGTTCAGAGTACATTCAGGTACTCTGAACATTTTGTCAACTTCTGACGCCATTTATGGAAAATATTGTAAATTTTGTACGTGAATTTCATGAATTTACGCAGATGTCCGAAGGTACAAAATCACATGGCGTGTCTCATTTGTCATCAGTGACCTTGACCTTGGATCTTCAGACAGATGCTGTCTGTCAAACAAAGCGACATCCCTATATAAACATTGTGGCCAAATATTAATAAAATTCGGTTAAGGGGTTAAGGAGATTTTTAGAACAAGTAATAACGCATTGGCCTTACAAATACGTTTGGGGCCGTTTCACTAAACTTCGTACGACTAAAATGTTCGTAAGTTCAAAATTATGATAGTCTGTAAATTTCACATTAACAATGTTTTCTTGCAAACAAGTATTGGATTTACATTTATTGAGCATAGGCTGCGTATGCAGCCTATGCTCAATACATGTAAATCCATCAATTGATATTTCCAGACGATCCTAAATTTGCACTTACGAAGAGTTTAGTCGTAAGACGTTTAGTGAAACGGCCCCAAGGTGACCACAAGTCCTCAACTAACCTTAGAGGGGTGTTCATACGTGGCGTGTGTGCGAAACAAACTACCATCCACAGATACACATACTGGTCAAGTATCATTACAATCGGTGAAAGTGTTAAGCAGTTATTGAGGAAACAACTTTTTGTTTTAATTGGTTGCTTTACAAACAATGTGAACATAAGTTATCAAATACATTGACATTGGGTGTTCAGTGTATGTCAGTATGCAGTATATGGGGTGTATGCCAAACAAAGCACCATTGCGGCCAAACAGGGGCCAGTTTAACTAAACTTCGTACGCCAAAAATATTCGTGCGAAGATTTCTATAAATTCACTTCATACATTGACATGGTCCATGAATGCTACCATTTTCCAGCTACAAGTACGAGACATTAACTCTGAACAAATCCATCAACGATTTTCCCGAAATTGGCTTTGATGCGAACTTTGTTGTACATTTTAGTTTTACACTTAAGTACGAACTTCTTAAGCGTACGAACGTTAGTGAAACGGGCCCCAGTATACAGATTGGTGAAGTGATTCCAAATAAATGTACTAAAGCACGTACGCACGTATACGTGCACACGGAGGACCGCTATATCGACACCTGGGGCCCGTTTCACTAAACTTCGTACGACCAAAAATTGACGGATTTACATTTATTGAGTATAGGATGCATATGCAGCCTATTCTCAATAGATGTAAATCCAGTAATTGTTTACAAGAAAACAGTGTTAATGTGAAATCATAATTTTGCACTTACAAGCATTTTTGTCGTACGAAGTTTAGTGAAACGGGTCCGTGCCTATTGGCGAGGGGATAACAGCCAAATTGTGCCAGCTTGCAATATACTCATCTACACAACCATCGTGTAATATGTTTATATTTAATAACAAAATATGTAAATTAGCGAAAGAGCTGAATAACGTGTCCATTATGTTTGACATATTCAATTATGACGGTGACTGGAGAAATAGGGAATATGGTATTAGCGACCAGTGTAGACCCCGGACCAGCCTGGGCATCCGCGCAGTCTGATCCGGGTCTGCACTGTTCGCCATTGTATCACTGAAACCCCATGTCGTACCTTTGACCCACAACATAATGCCAATACAGTTGACTGAGTGTGATTTCAGGCTAGGAGCTAGACTTACAACAAATGCCATAAGCCCCATTTCTCCAGCCACAGCCTGTTAGCTGTTCAGAACACTGCATAGAACACCCTCTGTGTATTGATCGATCACACTGATGAGGAACGTGTTTAATCATTCCATCTATCCGCCTGTTCGTTGTATTGGTGTTAATAACGTCACATGGCGTCATCGAATGGCGCAGATCAACGGCGGCTATGTTTGGATTAATTGATATTTACAATAAATTAAATAAACACCAAGTTGGTGAATTTTGCTATTTTTACACGGCGCGGCTCGCAGCAGGAATACTTTCTAAGTATGTTCAAAATGTAAATCAAACGGCACCAACATGGTTTACTTGGTTATACATAGTAACAACTTTCGGTTCACTGTTTTGTATGATTAAATCAATAAATACACTAGTAAATGACATCCACGAATCCTTAAGAATGATGGTCACGATGGAATACAACTCACAGCTGGTGTACATGCCGCTGATGTAGTAGTAGAAATTTTCGCGTCACTGTTTTGTATGATATCATCAATAAATACATTAGAAACAGGGGCGTCTGAACAGGTCCGGCAGGTCCGGCGACTACCGGATCAATAATTTTCATTTATTTGTAAATCATATATATATATAAAACGGAATTTAAATATTTTTTCTGCAATTTTTCTCATTTCTCATCAGAAGTGTGTGTTGTTACCACTCAGTTGAACATCTCGGCGAGACGGTTCAACTGAGTGGTAACAACATACACGTTGGTTGGGTAGCGAGTACACCCACTAGATTCGCCGGATCAATCTTATAATGCTTCCGGCGCCCCTGAGAAAATGATGTTTATGAATCCTTAAGCAGCTTTCACCACGTGACTGATGGTCAAGATCGAATATACCCGCGTTCAGAAGTCGTACATACCGCTCCGTCCGCATTTGGTACACAGTTTACACTCATCCATATGGCCGGACTTGTTTGCACAGTTCTTCTTTCTTTCCTGTGTAAACGCGAAGTTAAAATACATAGAAAATGCCAGGCTACCTATTTTGATATCAAAAGACACTAGCGGATTAGTCTATTTATCAGGTAACGTTTTATGCTACAAATAGAGAACAGTAGGTTAGTGCCGTGAATGGGAAAAACTATCTGGCAAGGCTTAGGAAACGGGATGGGGGAGGCTATCGACCTACAGTAGGGTCATCGTGTAAGTGTATTGTTTCCACGCACGCGTATCGTGTGCGTCCAGTGTTCGTCTCGTGCCGTGTTTTTAATGAGGACACGAATTTCTTTTCGTTTTAATAATTTGCATATCGTGTTGGTGTGAATCGTGCCGTGTAAAACGAAACGAATTGCCGTGTTACACGACATTCGTGCCGTGTTTCCCGGCATTCGTGCCGTGCCACACGGGACGATTTGGATTAACCAATGAGATTGTCAGAATTGTGCGGTTAAAATATACCGATGCACCGATTCATTTCGCATGTAGGTATGACTGTGCTAAATATAGTACACAGCGGCCAGGGGGTATGCATAAGTAGTCCGGTATAAAAAAATAGTGCAGATGTTTTGAGGCCACAGACCCAGTTTGCATGTAAATCCTGATCCATTACTGCCCAATTTTACTTGAGAGACATGTTGGGGTGTTTTTAACACCAGTTTCCAGCATATTTCTAGCATTTAAAGGAAATTACTGAGCCTGCTTGTCACGTGATGTGAACACTACGTCACATGACAATTTGATGATAAACAATATGGCGGACAGGACAAGGTTGAATTTTTCTTTCTTAGGAGTAAGTGAACATATTGTTTAATTAGTGAAAATCCAGTGCAGACGGGTTGCAGGTTATGAAAAGGTAGGTTCCACAACATCCATACGAATAGTGAAATTATGAGAGAATGGCCATATTTGGAGGAATCGGTTAAGTTGTATAGTAAAACTAATTGGTGGTTGCTAGCCTGTAAACATCCGGTTCTCATTTAGATTTTCGGCCACGATTTTAAGTTTTTCAAAGTGAATACATTTTCAGTTTTACGATACAGGATCAATTTAAAACCGAGGATTGTGAAGTATCATAATGAAGCTTATACATGTGTGTTCAATAAAGTAATTCATCGGTAATTCATCATTGTACTCCGCACCACCGCCGGGGACACAAAACAATGATCCCCCAGGCCCCACACGCACCGGCCATCTACATTTGGCGTCCTAAACGTTCCGGTCTATATCCCATATCTACACTACACCCCGACCCCACTTCTGTCTGTAACGCAGGACGACTTGCATGACTTCAGTTGCAGGCAGACTACTAGTCATGGTTCGGTGACCGACTGATCAGGTGATATACTAGTCATGGTTCAGTGGCCGACTGACCAAGTGCTAAACTAGTCCTGGAGCGATGGCCGACTGACCAAATGCTATACTAGTCCTAGTGCGATGGCCGACTGATCGAGTGCTATACTAGTCCTGGTGCGATGGCCGACTGATCAAATGCTAAACTAGTTCTGGTGCGATGGCCGACTGATCAAGTTCTAAATTAGCATTGGTGCGATAGCCGACTGATCAAGTTTTAAACTAGTCCTGGTTCGATGGCCGGCTGATCAAGTGCTAAACTAGTCCTGGTGCGATGGCCGACTGATCAAGTTCTAAACTAGTACTGGTGCGATAGCCGACTGATCAAGTTCTAAACTAGTACTAGTGCGATAGCCTACTGATCAAGTTCTAAGCTAGTCCTGGTGCGATGGCCGACTTATTAAGTGCTAAATTAGTCCTGGTGCAATGGCCGACTGATCGAGTGCTATACTAGTCCTGGTGCGATGGCCGACTGATCAAGTACTATAAACTAGTCCTGTTGCGATGGCCGACTGATCAAATGCTGAACTAGTCCTGGTGCAATGGCCGACTGATCAAGCGCTATGCTTGTCCTGGTGAGATGGCCGACTGATCAAGCGCTATACTAGTCCTGGTGCGATGGCCGACTGAACAAGCGCTATGCTAATTCTGGTGCGATGGCCGACTGATCAAGTGCTAAACTAATCATGGTGCGACACCTGACTGATCAGTTACTATACTAGGCATGGTAAGATAGCCGGTGATCAGGTGCTATACTGTGCATGGTGTGGTGGCCGACTGATAAGATGCTGTACTAGTCATGGTGCGATGGCCGACTGATCAAATCGCATGCAAAAATAACTAGATGGCCGTGGCCTGTATGTCACGCCCGCCGAGGCATTTGATAGTACAAACAAAAACTGTTATTGCAAAAAAGCTTTAGCCGTTGACGTAAAAACATGCCGCACCCGCGGAGGCTTTTGATAGTATACCGAAAAACTTTTAACCAAAAAAACACTTTAACCAAAAACTTTATCCTGAATGCACGCCAATGTGCCGACTATATCGGGCTGTCTGCAAGCGGGCCCAACAAAAATTTGAAGAGAAATTTTTCCTTGATACTGGGCACATATAAAGAAAATGTGGGTGATAAATACACTGTATGTGAAGTTTCAAGTGAATTGGTGAAGCGCTTTCAGAGATATTGTGTTCTTAAAGGTGCATGCCCACTCAGTATGCACAAAATGTTCTTTATATCAGAGACATCATCCGATACATTTTCTGTATAAACATTCATTCACCATTACCCCACGTATTGATTGACATTATTATACATTTTATATCAGGCGTAATTTTCCACACTGGTATCAGGGGCGATAACTGTGTTTGCTTAAAATGTTAAGACATTTTGAGCCTACTGAGTGGGCATGCAGCTTGAAAAAGGGGTTGGACAATTTTTGTCGAGCGATATTGTCTGCACATTGACGTCCATCCGTAGTTTTTTTTTGCCGAGCCTGCTTGTGGAAAGCGAGACATAGTGATCACAATGACATCCGTCCGTCCGCCCGGCCGAAATCGGTGTATGTTTTTAAATATTGGGTAATGGTAAATGAATGTTTATTTTACCAGAAAAAGGCTCCGATGATGTCTCTGATATAAAGAACATTTTGTACCTACTGAGTGGGCATGCACCTTTAACGCTAGCTTCGCACTGTCCCGTGAGACCTATGCATGTGTTAAGTTTCATAAAAATATTGCAAAGGGTGTTCGAGTTATTATCCGGACAAATCAGTGCGCGAAAAAACAAAGGGAGATAACTAAACTAGAAAATGTGTTCATAGAACACGGATACCCCACATGTAGCTTTGATAGTAAACAAGGCACAATCCCAGTCCAAAAGGGGGAGATAATCCATGACACGGGGTTCGAATCAAAAATCGAAATAAACTTTGCGCATCTACTCATCATAAGGAAGCTAAATATCAAGTTCCAGGGCTGTAGCTATTACAAAAGTTTTACGAGTTACAAGGCAAAATTATCAAATTCTAAGTCAAACAGCGGGAGATAATCCATGAATCGAGGGTTGAATCAAAATAAACTTTGCAAATCTACTCATCATAAGGAAGCTACATACCAAGTTTCAGGTGTTTAGCAATTAGGGTTTAAAAGTTTTTCGAGTTACAAGCCAACATTGGAAAATTCTAAATTGAAAAAGTGGAGATAATCCATGACCATGGGGTCGAATCAAACATATATACCAAGTTTCAGGTCTGTAGCTATTACGGTTTAAAAGTTTTTCGAGTTACAAAGTTGGTGACGGACGGAAGAACGGACAAGGGTAACACTAAATGCCCCACTATCGTGGTGGGGTATACACATTAACGAGTTAGCGACGGCCGCATGACGAGCACTTTAAGGGCTGGACTCTACTTTTCGAAAACTTTCGAAATAATATGGGCGGACATCCCCGCACACCTTGACGTCATTGTGATCATTGTTGAGTTATCTGCAAGTGGGCTCTACTAAAACAATATTGGCATGCCCCGGCATATACAAGTAACTTACCTTAATTCATCAGTACAGACGCCGAATGAACTTTCATTCTCACCACACCACTTGCAGAATATTAAAGTTATTCATTATGTTCAATAGTGCTGCTTTGACACGACGTGAAATTAAAACATGCATGACATGATCTGGAAGAATAAGCACAGACCAAGCACGCATATTCAGAATCACGCCTGTCGGTTCTTATCCAGCTCCGATTTCTGTCACCTGTCCGCCAAATCCAGAATCCAACATTGTCGCAAATTTAATCCTCTATGTTAGTGTATGAACACAATGTCACTTAGTGTATTATCCAATGCGGGTTGTAATCTCTTGTTTCTCTAAATAAATGTGTCCAACAATCCCTGTAGCTGCTATCATGATAAAAAATGTTAAAGGTTCTGTCAGCGTCTCACATATTGATCTTACTCTCCACCATTTTGATTTCAAGTACCAGAATAATGATATTTTCCATGCGCCGTCATAGTGTTATCTGTCAGATTCCGTTGTTTATTTTATCAAATTGATGGACAAATTTGTGTCCGCTAATGTAGCCTAGACCATAATCTGTGACGTCGACTTTAATAATTTGGCATAACTTCTAGCTTGTGAAATTTTGGTTGAATGAAGAAGTGTGTATCTGTGCCCGGTTTGCTCAGTAGGTACAGTGATGGTGTGGTAAACCAGAAGTCCCCGGTTCGATTCCGGGCTGGTGCGCATCTTTCTGACCCTGTGACATTAGCGCCCAACGTAGTTGCGGGAAGTAACTCTGCAAAATAATCCCGTATCGTCCGTACCAAGAGTTATGGTGCTCTCCGTAGGTTTCCCCTGCAAAGTACCAAATCACATCTGATTCGCACTTCAGCTGTTAATTGCAACATATTTTCGGTATTTTTCAATTTAAATAAATGTCAGAATTATACTGACATTCATTTCTGTGGAATAAGTACAGAAAAATATGTCATAATTAACAGCTACAGCACGAATGAGATCCGATTCGGTACTCTGCATGAAAAACCTACGGACTATAATTGAGTATTCTGCAGAGTTACTTGCCGCAACTACTCCAAACGTATTGAGTGATGAAGATTCTCCAAAATGTTCCACAAATATGGAATTCAGGGTTGAAAATTTTTTCCCCAGTGACAATTGGTGCCCAACGAAGGACCGTGACAGATGATTACTCCAAGAATTGTACCCAAACATATGGAATTCGGAGACAAAAGTAAACATGGAATTTGAAGACGAATTTCAATTCGGCGGGGAAGAATGTCACGGTACGCAACTGACTATGGGGAGGAAGTTTGCATGATCTGTGCCTGGTTAGCTTGGTCTGTAGAGCCATGGTACGGTAAACACGAGGTCCCCGGTTCGATTCCGGGCGGGTATGCATCTTTCTCACTCTGTGACACAAGTAAACCTTTTGTTTTAAATAAATTGCTATCACCGGTATAAATATCATCTTCACAAAATTTGATTCGGGCCAATAGAAATCAACAGCCAGAGCGGAATGTTTGCAATAATAGAAATCTAATTCCAAAATAAATTGTATCAAGTTTCGAAAATTAAATTATGCTTTTCTTTTAAAATTATTATCAATATGTTTACCATGTTATTATGGTTAATATTCAATTCACAGTCTCCTTGCATCTTGAAATTGAAAGACATTATGAAAAGTTGTGTTGATCTCAGAAATTGTCATGTCGACTATAGGGTCGCGTCGAAATAATGTTAACAAAATAGGAAAACGTAATTTGATACCGACGCAAAAGGAAACAAAACGTTAAATTGGTGCTTAGTTTTGCCATATTATACCGCAGACCACACATTATAATTTGATTTTATATGAAAATAAATAAATTGTGAGCATGGTGATGTCTATTAATTTGTTCTTAATATGGTCATGGTCAAGGTTTCACTGTTTGTCTCGTAATAACCCGCCGATTTATATTTGCGCACCATAAAGGGTGAAGAATAAAAACAGATCACCAATACAGCTGACTTTGAAGCTTCTATAGTCACTTTGAATTAAATAGGTGGGACAGAATTGTGAAAATTTTGGATTTGAACACGGATACATTTGTGCCGTTGTTTTATTTATTGACACCGGTTTATTGTTGCTGGTCATGCTGGTGTGACGCGGCACCATATTAGTGTCGTGTCACACCACCTTAATATCGTGTAAAACGGCACCAATGCCGTGTAAAACGGCATTGGTGCCGTGTAACACCACACGACACCACATTGGTGTAGTGTAACACAACAATCGTGTGGTGTAACACCACACCGTCGTATTTGATTGGTCAAGGCAATCGTGCGCCCAAATTCTTGCATATCATGGCAAAGACGACAGAAGTTAGGGCCAAAGTACCGAGACCACCAAATGAAGCTTAAGACGCGTTTGATGCGTCATATTCCATCAAAATCCGTTAGATAATAAGGAAAACATAAAATAATACGTACTTTGAATCGGAGGGCTTCTGGAAGTTTCAGTACTTGTTGTTGTTGTTTTAACCACGTGACCATACACCTTGGTATTGAAGGAATAAAACAATTGGCTGTGCTAAGTGCGTTTCTTACGGAGCCCCGCAGGGGACATGGATTTTTTGTTATCAATTTGTGTACACTGCCGTAATGGCAGGCTTCAGGTAAAATCTTATTTTTCATCAATACGACTGCGGTTTCTTTCTTTTAATGATGACCATAATCCAGCTGTTAATACTACGAGTCCGCCAATACCAAATCTAGCAGCATTACCTGTGTAGTTAGTCTGAACATTCTGCAGATAAATTTGAATCAGATGATATCGAACGTTTTTTAAAGTTGGTCCGATTCTAATTTATCTGCAGAATGTTCAGACTAATGTAATGCTGCTTCATTTGGTATTGGCTGACTGGTAGTGTTAATTGTGGTCATTATTAAAAGGAGGAAACCGCAGTCGTATTGATGAAAAATAAGATTTACCTGAGAGATCATGGGCGCTGCCATTAATGCAGTGTGAACGATATACAATAGACCACGTGAGCTCATACCCTGTACATTATGAAACACAAGTTTCATATCAGTATACATGTACGACATTTTGGCGAAATCATGGAACAGTAACGTTGCCGGTCATGTGCCCGTAGTGTGCTGTAGTGTACACATGAGAAAAGCTATGTGATTTTGTACCGAAGAAGATGTGTCATTACATTTATTTGTCATTAAAGGTACACGCCCACTCAGTTGACACAAACTGTTCCATATATCAGAGACATCATTCGAGACATTTTCTGGCAAAGTAACCATTATTATACATTTTATATCAGACGTAAATTTCCCCACTGATATCAGGGGCGATAACCGTGTTTCTTTAAAATGTTAATGGACTTTACAATTTATTATCTGTATTTATTGTTTGATGTGCAATGATATTTATAATCTGTCGAAAAAAAAAAAAAAACAAGATGACGCATTTCATTAGTGTAAATAATAAAAAAAATATCATGCCTCATTTGCATATTAAAATAGCCTGACAACGCCGCTAGTCACTATCAGTAAAATAAATGATTACTAAATGAGTATACTTAGAACTGGTGAAATAGTGACACAATAATACTTTTGCCTACTGCGTGGCAATGTACCTTTAACACACATTTAGAGAACTGTGTGATACTTTCTGTAAATGACATCTAAAGTGGAAGGGATTTTCACAGAAAAGCGCTGAATTGTATTCCGCATTTGCTCTGAAAATTTCGTCAGCTCGACGACATTTACGGAACACATTTTAATTTTTGTAAATAATTTTTTTATGACATATCGCACATCTTCTTCAGTACAAATTAATTTTGCTTTGTCTCATTAACCCTTTAAACCCGAAAGCCAGCAACAACGGTTTATGCAAACAGTGCAGATCCAGATGAGCCGGCTCGTAACGAGCCGTCTCATCAGAATCTCCACTTGTTGAAAGTAATTTTTATATATTTGAGCACAAAACATAGCCCCTTTCATAAATGGACTAGTCTGAAAACCATTTTGTACATATCAAAATTAATTCCGGTTGCTTAGCGGTGTAAGGGTTAATGAAACTAGGTAAACCGTTTTATATTTTGTGCTACATGCATATTTGACCGGCGGAATGGGCACTTTAAAGGTACATGCCCACTCAGAAGGCACAAAATGTTCTTAAAAGCAATTAAATAAGTGTACAATTGTGTCATTATTCCACCAGTTCTAAAAATTACGAGTGCCCGCTATACAGATATAAACATTTAGTAATTTTTATTTTACCGATATTGACTCGCGGTGGTATCAGGCTATTTTCATATGCAAATGAGGCATACTATTTTTTAATTATCTATACTAATTAAATGCGTCACCTGAAAAAAATAATATTTTCGACAGATTTTAAAGTATGATCATAGCACATCAAAAAATAAATACAGAGAATAAATAGTAATGTCCGTTAACATTTTAAGGAAACACGGCTATCGCCCCTGATATCAATGTGGAAATTTACGTCCGATGTATAATGTAAATGTATAATAATGCCAATCAATTCGCAGGGTAATGGTGAATGAATGTTTCTTATGCCAGAAAATGTCTCAGATGATGTCTCTGATATAAAGAACATATGCCTACTGAGTGGGCATGTACCTTTAAAATAGTTTGCGCCTACTGAGTGGGCCTGTACTTTTAATGTAGCGTACGAAACAATAGTTTTATTATTACTTGAAAATGACATCATTTTGGTTCAATAATGATAACGCTTGTAACGGTGTCTGAACAAATTGTAATAAACAAGGTGTGTAACCACGTGGTCATACAATCACAAGTACTGCAACTTCCAGAAGCCCAACGATTCAACAGATTTTGATGAAATATGGCGCATCAAACGCGTCTTGTTAAACTCCATTTGGTGGTATCGGTATTTTGGCCCAAACTTCTGACGTTTTTGCGAAGAATCGATTTCCGTGTCTACTGACACGGAAATCGATTCTTCGCAAAAACGACATAAGATTTGCCGAACTCAATGGACCACCAAATGCAACTTATGAAGACGCGTTTGCTGCACCATATTCCATCAGAATTCGTTGCCTATGAAAGAAAATATCTAATAATTCTTACTGCGCGCTTTCAACACTTTCAGCCATTGGTGTTGTTGTTGTAACCACGTGATCATGCACCGTGATAGTGTAATTACAGAATTGTAAATTGTGCCACCAATTTTAGGCATGGCGCCGCCATAATCGGACATCGAGCGTCGCCATGCTGAAACTTGCTGGGTGGGGGAGGTAGGCGGACTCTAGAATACAGCAGACGTTGTCACAAATCACATAGCTTTCACACTATACTTGTTGAAGTAATTTAATTAAATTAAATTGGTAGCTATCGATTGCCGAAAACTAGCGTTCGCATATGCTGGTTATTTGTTTAAAAACTGAATATGAAAGATTTTTTAAAAACACACCCTTACCTGATTAATGGAATAGTCCTAGAATGAGCATGCCACTATCAATGTCATATATGAGACACGCCATGTGATTTCGTACCTTAGGACATTCTGCGTAATTTCATAAAATGTATTTACATAATTTACAATATTTTCCGTAGATGGCGTCAAAAGTTGACAAAATTTTCAGAGTACATGCGGAATTATATTCCGCATGTACTCTGAAGATTTTGTCAATTTTTGACTTCATTTATGGTTTATATTGTAGATTCTGTAAACGTACTTAATGAAATTACGCAAATGCCCGAAGGTACACAATTTACAATATTTTTTATAAATAAAGTAAAAAGTTGACAAAATTGGTTACTGTACTCTGAAAATTTCGTAAATATTTGACGCCATTTACGAAAAATATTGTAAATTTTGTAAACGTATTTCATGACATTACGCAGATGTCCGAAGGTACTAAAATCGCATGATGTTTATCATACATAGTGGTGGAAGGATCAAAGGCCAACGTGTAGACGTCTGTTATTGAGCAATTGAAGATAAGAACTGCTGGGCCGAGAACATAGTTTCACATCCTGTTACTCCATAGACAGTGGATCTGTACCCCAACGACACGCCGAATCACGGTGATTTATCAGGTAACAAACTGTATATTGACCGAATACTTACTAATGTCGTATCAGGCAGTGACCTGATACGAATATCCGGATTACAACGAGTTGAAAACTGACGTTTCATTGGTCGAACGGCGTCGCATGATTTTACTAAATGTCATCAGTGGAATCACGTCACGGAAACGTCCGCGTTCTTTTCAACGAACGTTCTTTTCATAATTTCTCATTCAGTAGCATAACATGTTAACTCGGCTAGCAAACGGTATTCTCTGTATTGACAATACCAGGATAGTGTATTTTATATCAGGTTTGTCAGACAAGGCTTGGAAACAAACTTTGTATCAAACACACTGGTATTCTATTCACATCTGGTATTTTATTTATCAGATAATATGTTTGCTTCATGTTTTTAACTTTTAAAGAAGGTGGATATTTTACATGATGTGCCGCTGGCAAATGTGTACAGATACTACTAGGCGGCTGGCCTTAGACACCTACAATCCCAAGCCGTGTCTAATACATATGATAAGTATGATTCCAAGGAAATTAGCCTGGTATTATCTGTATAAGGTAACCGATCGTGCTTCAAAATGAACAAGTTTAGCTGTTGTTTTCAGGGAACATAGCGCAACCTTTATTTACGTTCCGTCGCCACAGGAACGTCAAACGATACACCACGTAACGTCATTCGACCAATAAAAAGTCAGGATTGTAGATTTCGAATTCGGATTGATCTTAAAGGTACATGCCCACTCAGTAGGCACACAATGTTCTTTATAATTATCAGAGACATCATCTGAGACATTTTCTGGCAAAATAAACATTCATTCACCATTAACCCACGCATTGATTGGCATTATTATATATTTATATCAGATGTAAATTTCCACACTGATATTAGGGGCGATAACCGTGTTTCCTTAAAATGTTACGGCCATTACTATTTAGTATCTGTATTTATTTTTGATGTGCAATGATCATACTTCATAACCTGTCGAAAATGTTATTTTTTCAAGTGACCCATTTAAATAGTATAAATAATTAAAAAATATGAAACTAGCATGATACTACCGCGCGTCACTATCAGTAAAATAAATATTAATAAATAATGTTATCTGTAGAGCGGGCACATGTAGAACTGGTGGAATATTGACACCATTATAAACTTATTTAATTCTTATAAAGAACATGTTGTGCCTACTGACTGGGCATGTATATTTAATACATTGCTTCAGCGTCAGTGCCTCTTGACACGGCATTTTAGTATTAGTCATACAGGTGCATTACGAGAATCGACCCCGTTAACCCGGCCTAATATGTCATTGTCTGTTGACAGACCGCTAAACAATATTTTCAAACGAGTTACCATTTGATATGAGATTTATGAAAGGAGTCACGCACAATTTATGCACCAAGTCTCTTGCGAGGTACATTAAAATGCTGACGATTGTCCTAAATGTCAGAACAAATGGAAACCAATATGAGATTCTGTTTATCACATGACCTCACACATATATTCCGATATGCTTCAGTGAGAAGACGTCATTGACTATTTTAGCATCTATATAGTTGAAAATATCCACAGATGCTACAAATACCAGGGTATGGGAGCACGTGGTCTATTGTTGACACTGCCTTAATCGCAGGTCTCAGGTAAATCTTCTTTGTCATCAATTCTACTGCGGTTTCTTCCATTTAATGATGACCATGTTCCAGCCGTTAATACTACTCGTCCGCCAATACCAACTTTAGCAGTATTACTTGTGTAGTTAGTCTGAACATTCTGCAGAGAGATTTGAATCAAAACAGAATTTGATTCAAATTGCTCTGCAGAATGTTCGGACTAACTACATAGTAATGCTGCTAAATTTTGTATTGGCAACTCTTAGTGTTAACGGCTGGAACATGGTCATCATTAAAAGGAGGAACCGCAGTCGAATGTCGTATTGATGAAAAATAAGATTTACCTGAGACCTCATGGGCGCCGCCATTAATGCACTGTAAACAATAGACCACGTGATCCCATACCCTGAATACTCCTGCTATAAATGTGTCATACATGTATTATAAGTTCGCGCTCTTTATAAGGACTTCATATTACTATATGGTGTCCATTCTAACAATTGCAGTCATTGTACTTACTGTCTGTTTCACGAAACGTGACATATTATACGGCTATATAAATAATGCAAAAAACATATATTTTTCGCTAATATTAAATTACAGAAAAATGTAAGAATGAGCCTGCTTTTTATTTCGTGAAATTTGGTCCAATATAAATTGCATTGCGAAAAAACTATTTCCACATGTTAAATCCCCATAGACATCTTCACAGAGTGAAGATGTCTATGGGGATTTAACATGGAGATTTTTTCCTAATTTCAGAAATAGTGGGCTGATTTTCAAAATGTAACTTATGTTTTCTTAGTTAGATCATTTCCAAGCTATCTAGCTAGATTTCAGAATCAATTTCCAAACTTTTTCGTTTTTCGACTCCTCCTTCAGGTACTCCACCTCTTCCCCATGTTAAATTCCCATAGAGAACTCTCTTTTTTGTAATAAAATCAATATTTGATCAAATTTCACGAAATGAAAAGAAGGCTAAATCTTAAAGTTTGATCAAATTAAAAATTATCGAAAAAAATATTGTTTTTGCATTGTTTATATGGCCGTAAAATTTGCGCAGGTTTCGTGAAACAGACAGTAGTCACTGACGCTTATATAATGACGTTTAAATACGATGGTGTTAACGTCATTGCTTTGCCGTGTCATTAGCGACGTCATTTTGAACGTTTGGCATGACGTTAACGTACGAATATATAATTAGGGTGATGCGGCTAGCCAATCAAATTCGTTCCATGTCTTATTACACGCGTGTAATGTCACGTTTATGAAATGGGTTACAGCACGTCATAACAAGGTTTTCATGTGATTAATAAATATACCATTGATCAGTCATCATGTAACGTAATGTAAACTTTATTCAGCAATATACCTACTGGCCCTTGAGCATACAACATAATACCACAAAATAGTTATCACAAGACGACAAACATTGGCGAAGTATGTATCGTTTTCCTTTCCGGCAGACTGGATGTGACTATTAATGCCATTGGAAACTGGTATGCATGTACAGGGACGGATTCAGCATTTGGGGAACGCGGGGGGGGGGGTGTCATATTTTCGAGCTCTTGGAAATGCACTTACCTGTGTTTTACGGCATTAAATTCAGACTCCAACTGTTGGTAAACTGTGATCTATGTAAACTCCATGGCTGAACGGTGGGGGGGGGGGTGGTTGGACCCCTCCAGATCCACCCCTGCTGTTCGGTCAATACACAGGGATTTGGCTGAGAATGTGGAGATTGGATGTCCTGGCCTGGTGTTGCGTGCTGATTGGTATGACCGTCCATCTCGCCGACGCAACCGGACATCAAGGTAGAGGGTAAATTAACCCTTACACCGCTACTCACAACAATTGTCGTTTGCTGTTGCTTTTATATATTGTCTTATTTCTCAATAAAAACATGGTTTGACAGCACTTCAGAATGGAAATTATTCTGAAGTGCTATCATAGCATGTTGTAAATTATTCTAAAGTGCAGTCAAAGCATGTTTTTGATGATAAAAATGGAAAATAGAAAATAAACAGCAGACGACAACAAAACTATGATAGCGGTGTAAGAGTTAAACTGGACATATACTCGGCTTTAACCGGAGACCTGGGGCTTATAGGTTTTGCGACCAGTGTAGATCCAGATCAGCCAGGGCATCCGCACAGTCTGATCAGGATCTGCACTGTTCGTCGTTACATTAATGAAACATATGCCATGCTTATAACCAGCTAACAGGCAGTGTACATGTAGATCGTTATCAGGCTACAGGAGTGTGTTATTTGATCGGGAGCTACACTGGTCACAAATCCCATAAGCCACGTTTCTCTAGACCCGGCCTTGCCTGATTAACATAAAATACTGAACATCCACTGCGGCGCATATTGCTGAAAATAAACGCCGCCTGCAGACAGCTTCTATTTTTTACTACTGTCTGTTTCACGAAACCTGCCCAAATGTTACGGCCATATAAACAATGCTAAAGCAATCTTTTTTTTTTTTTATAATGTTAAATTTTATTAAATTTAAGAATGAGCCTTCTTTTCATTTCGTGAAATTCGGTCCAATATTGATTGTATTACGAAAAATTAATTTGTCTATGGGAATTTAACATGGGGGAAAAGTAGGTGGAGGAGTGTGGGAGGAGTCAAAAAGCGAAAATTTTGGAAATTGACTCCGAAACAAGGCTAGATAGCTTGGAAATGATCTAACAAAGAAAACGAAAATTAAATTTTGAAAATCGATCCAGTATTTCTGAAATTCTAAAAATTTCCCCATGTTAAATCCCCATCGACTGTGAAGATGTCTATGGGGATTTAACATGGGAAAAAAAATTCGCAATAAAATCAATATTTGACAAAATTTCACGAAATAAAAAGAAGGCTCATTCTTAAGTTTTCCTTTAATTTAATATTATCAAAAAAAAATATTGTGTTTGAATTGTTTATATAGCCGTAAAATTTGGGTAAAATTTGGGCAGCTTTCGTGAAACAGACTATAGTATATATCTCGTGGTATATTCTAAAAAGAATAGAGACTGTTTACGCTACAACATGTGTGGCATATCAATTTCATATGTTTTTCATATGAATGAATTTCATATGAACATTTCATATGCAAATGATATAAAATGAGCCAATGTGCAATTCATATGCAAAATCTTCATATGCATTTCATATGCAATTCATATCTTTTACATATGTTTTACATATGAACATCATATGATTGTTGTTCTTATTAAGTGTATATGTGGCACATTTTGCTGTGTAATTCGGTGGCCCAGGTTCGACCCTCGAACCGGCACTGTCTATTACTTTTTAAATACAATTGTATTTCCCGCTCTACCAACTGGTTCCACCCAGTATGCCTTATATCGGCCTGGGGGACGTTTCACCAAACTTCATAAGAATAAAATGTTCTTAAGTGCAAAATTATGATAGTCTGTAAATTTCACACTAACAATATGCCTATGCTCAAAAAATGTAAATGTATTAATTGAAATTAACAGAATATTCTAAATCTTCACTTACGAACATTTGAGTCGTACGAAGTTTAGTGATCCACGGGTATTCAAGGCATGAGGGCCAATTGGGACCCTTTGAACTCTAAGGAACTGGAATGGATTTTGATATGTTAATGTTGCACCCAATCCAACCGTCACAAAATGTTTTTCAGACTAGTTCATTTATGAAAAGGGGGTATGTTTTGTTCTCAAAAACATGAAAATTACTTTAAAAAAAGTGCAGATCATGATGAGACGGCTCGTCACAAACCGGCTTATCTGGATCTGCACCACCGCGTGTCTCAATTATTTGGGGGTACCACAAAGGGGAGAGAACCAAGCGAACCCTACCACATCACGTGATTGAGCTGCTGTTTATGGCCGACTACGGGTTCTACGTCAGATGGTACAACGCCACGGACCAGGGCCTGGCTCCCTCGGCCCGCCGGACAGCCGCGATACAGAAGCTTACAGAGTACGTCGGTGCATTGGCATACTCGGTACGTATATACCGGGGGCCGTTTCACTAAACTTCGTACGACTAAAATGTTCGTAAGTGCAAACTTATGATAGTCTGTAAATAACACATTAAAAATGTTTTCTTGTAAACAATTATTGGATTTACATTTATTGACCATAGGCTGTTCATCATAGCGTGCGTGCGTGCGTGCGTGCGTCCGTCCGTCCGTCCGTGCGTCCGTGCGTGCGTGCTTGCGTGCGTCCGTGCGTGCGTCCGTCCGTCCGTCCGTCCTAAATCTGCGTTAAAGTTTTTAAAAATACCATCAAATGCCTCGGCGGGCTCGACATGCGGGCCGCGGCAATCTGGTGTACCTACGGGTTCATGTCATTAAATGCAGCACATCCACGAAATATTTTCCAAAATCGCCTGTCAGAAAAACTTAATGTTATCGTGGATATGAATGTTGCACTTACGAACTTCTTAGTCGTATGAAGTTTGGTGAAACATGCCCCTTGGTTCCGTTTCACTAAACGTCGTACGACTAAGAAGTTCGTAAGAGCAAAATTGAAATTACTTATATATTACAGACCAGCAGAATGTATGCGGCCCTGGCGTCAGCCGGAATATCCATCACCATCCGGCCTGTGGATATCCTCGTTATGACGGTAACGTGTTTGTGCCTGTGGCTGGAAAAATGGGGTCTATGGGATTTGTGAACATTGTAGCTCCTGATCAAATAACACACCCACAACCTGAAAACGAGATACTGGGCGTTTCACGAATGGAATGGCGAACAGTGCATATCGTGACCAGACTGTGCGGATACACAGGCTGATCTCGATCTACACTGGTCGCATGAACCATACTCAAAATTTCTCCAGTTACATCATCAATACGTGGGGTAATGGTGAATGAATGTTTACTTTGCCAGAAAATGTATCAGATGATGTCTCTGATATAAAGAACATGTTGTGCCTACTGAGTGGGCATGTACCTTTAAACCTTTCGATTGTCTCCTCTGCTCATTTTTGTCTCGCCCACGAAAGCGGAAAGCGAGACATAGGTTTTGCTTTTCCGGAGTCGTCGTCGTCGGCGGCGGTGTCGTCGGCGGCGGCGTCATCATGTTAAGTTTTTTTGTTACGGTCAAGGCGGAACAAGGCGAGACATTTGATTCCGCGGAATTCTTGTTTTCAGCGTGCTTGAAAACTCAATGCTTTCCGCAGAAAGTGCACTACGTTTGCACTTATCGATACCTCTATGACAGACGCCCGACCAATCACCGTGGACAGAAACAATCAAGCAGCCAAACACGACCGGCTTTCAAGTGGACCCTCATGAAGTCCTGAAACTGTTCATGCCAAAGTCGATCAGTCTACAGGCGACTATACCACATGACCACGCCATGCTGCTGACCACGTATGTAGGTCAAATGAGATACGCCATGCGTTTTTGTACTTTCGGACAAAATGTTTACAAAATGTACAATATTTTTCATAAATAAAGTCAAATTATATTCCGCATGTACCCTGAACATTTTGTCAACATTTGACTTTATTTATGAAAAAGATTGTACATTTTGTCAACTTTTAACGCCCTTTACGGAAAATATTGTAAATTTTGTAAACGTATTTCATGTGCCCACCTCCTGAAACCTGTTAAGGATCACAACTATAAGTATAAGTGTGAATCATTATGAGTGTTGCATTGACGGAATCACGAACAGTGCAGGCCCTGATCAGACTGATGTGGTGCTACACTGGTCGCATAACACATAAGCCCCATTTCTTCAGTCATAGTCACATATGTGACTGCGACTGGAGACACGGGGCGTATGGCTTATGTGGCCAGTCTGGCTGCTGAACTGTTAAAATACGAATACTTAAAAGGGTCATATCAGGATGTTTTGATAAAATACTACAGTCGGACCTCCCCGAACGGCCACCTCTCTACAATAACACCCTCTCTGTAACAGCCGCTATTTTATATTCCAAATGGATGATTTCCTCTGTATCTAACCATTAGACTGCTGAGCACGAAAATTGCCGTCTGCTGTTGCTTTGCCTTCTTTCTCAATAAAAACATGTTTCGACAGCATTTTAGAATCATTTCCACTGGAAATGATTCTAAAATGTTGCCAAAGCATGTTTTTGATGAGAATTATCGAAGAAAATAAATAAACAACATTAACCTCCCTACAACAGCCACCTCTCTACAACAGCCAGTTTTGCGTCTTTCCATGGGTGGCTGTTGTAGAGAGGTTTCACTGTATAAACAAAATATAAACGTGTTTTCATCATGGCCCTGTGTAGAGTGGTTTAACTGACGGTAAATGAAGATACGAGGACAACTGGTGTGTTTCTATTTTCACCCATAAAGGTTCATAAATATCGGATTTCCCATCTTGTTGCGTTTAACAAGGTGGACAATCTGATACATACGTATGTATCGATGAAAATTGAAACAACCAAGCTGTCCTAGTATCGCCATATATCCCGTTAACACAGTGCGTATGTGCCGTGAGACACGATGCCGTGAAACATTTTTGATATCCTGTCAATACGACCTAATCACTGCGTATGAATATGTGCGGTTGTCATACTAGTCGATTCTCCGATTTTGAGGATGCGGCTGGGGTTATTTATTTTGCCTTTTAAAGCTATTTGTATGTATTGACGTGATAAATAGAATAGTAGGTTAGTGCCGTGAATGGGAAACATATCTGGCGCGGCACGGAAACGGGATGGGCTCGATTCCTAATGTTGTCCCATTTACGGCACTAACCTACTATATATCTTCATTTAACTCACTTTACACAGGGCCATGATGAAAACACGTTTATATTTGTTTATAGTGCAGATCCTAATGCCCTAAGTTCCATGTCTTCAGTCACAGCCTCATATAATAATAATAATAATAATGCACCAGGGGCCCGATTCACTAAACTTCGTACGACTAAAATGTTCGTAAGTGCAAATTTAGGATCGTCTGGAATTTAAATTGATTGATTTACATTTATTGAGCATAGGCTGCATATGCAGCATATGCAGCCTATGCTCAATGAATATACAATGTAAATGCAATAGTTGTTTACAAGAAAACACTGTTAAAGTGAAATGTATAGACTATCATAATTTTGCAGTTACGAATATTTTAGTGTTCTTGCACTGAGAAAAAAACAGTGAACGTGAATGAGTTTAACGTTCCATCAACATCTCCATGTAAGGTCATATAGAGACAGGACCACAGTTTAAAGCATCATACGACAGACCAGTAGGATGGAAACAGTATATGTTTTTCATGCCTAGGGTGAGGATTGAACTCGCAACGTCCAGTATCGAAGTCCAATGCCATAACCCCGAGGCCACGAACCATCCATTTGCACTGATAAATCTCATGTTATGCAAAATAATAATAATAATACATGTAATAATAAGAATAATAATTCAAGACGTGAATTACATAGTTTTGCCATTTCCATACATTGGAAGTACATACATGTATATTATAATTGAGACACGCCCTGTGATTTTGTACCAGTGTAGTATCTCATGAGAAAGACAGTCGAACCTCCCCGAACGGCCACCTCTCTAGAACAACACCCTGTCTGTAACAGCCGCTATTTTATATCCCAAATGGATGATTTCCTCTATATTTAACCCTTAGATTGCTGAGCACGAAAATTGTCATATGCTGTTGCTTTGTATTCTTTCTCAATAAAAACATGTTTGACAGCATTTTAGAATCATTTCCATTGGAAATGATTCTAAAATGCTGTCAAAGCATGTATTTGATGAGAACTATCGAAGAAAATAAATAAACAGCAGACGACAAAATTTAATTCAGCGTTAACCTCCCTACAACAGCCACCTCTCTACAACAGCTAGTTTTGCGTCTTCCAATGGGTGGCTGTTGTAGAGAGGTTGAATTGTATTTACAAAATTTACGATATGTTCCGTAAATGACGTCGAAAGTTGAAGAAATGTTCACAGCAAATGCGGAATTCTATTCCTCATTTGCTATGACAATTTCGTCATCTTTCGCTATCATTTAAAGAAAATATCACAGTTTCTGTAAATATATTTCATGAAAAATCGCTCATGTTCTTAAGCACAAAATCACATGGCGTGTCTCATATGTTTTCTTTCTACTTCAGATACTCACTGTTCCACGGATCGGGCAGCACATTTTCAGGTAAATATGAGACGATCCATGTGATTTTGTACCTTATACGATGTGCAATTATGTTATGGAAAGCATTTACAAAAACTTATCCGGAAATGACGTCGAACGTTGAATAAATGTTCAAAGTCAATGCCGAATAGAAATCCGCATTGTCAACTTTCGAAGTCATTTACGGAAAACATCATACTTTCTTTAAATGTTTTTCAGGAAAAATCGCCTATCTTCAGACTTGCATCATGTATGGTGGCTAGTTATAAATAGTTTGTGTTTTCGTTCCCTCGAAGCACAGGAACGAGGTAGTTCGTTCCTTAAAGTTTAATCAACGTTTAGCTTCATTTGTACACCGAGTACTGACGAAATTTTCAGCACCAAATTTCGATTTTATGCTGCAAAGAAACTATGTTTTCCTCTGTAAATGATATACAGTTTCAGACTGTGAAATTAATACTGAGAACCGCATGCAAAAATAACAAAAAAATAAACAAGTTACGAGGTTTTAAATGTTAAAGTAACCCTTAGACCGCTACTCACAACAATTGTCGTCTGCTGTTGCTTTTATATCTGGCTTTATTTTTCAATAAAAACATGGTTTAACAGCACTTCAGAATCATTTCCAATGGAAATGATTCTGAATTGCTGTCAAAGCATGTTGTAAATTATTCTAAAGTCATGTCAAAGCATGTTTTTATGACAAAAATGGAAAATAGAAAATAAGCAGCAGACGATAAAAAAATAATGATAGCGGTGTAAGGGTTAACTGAAATATCCGCGTTCCAGTATTACTTCACCGATGACTATTCCTTTTTCATAATTATTTATATGAAGTCCAATTACGTTTTTCTTACTATTCTATTACACTTTATGATGAAATAAAAAGAAACACGTAAATAAAATATTTTGATTTCATTAAATAATTATTTT
Organism: Conchocele bisecta; assembly: GCA_029237695.1. Lineage (NCBI taxonomy): Eukaryota > Metazoa > Mollusca > Bivalvia > Lucinida > Thyasiridae > Conchocele > Conchocele bisecta. The sequence continues at coordinate 44,080,479 of CM055271.1, read as the reverse complement.
TGCGATTTTTAAAAATGTGGTTTTATGGATCCGACCGGCCAAACTACCGATCGAACAACCCAAACACCGACCGACCGACCGACCGACCGACCGACCGACCGACCCACCCACCCACCCACCAACCAACCAACCTACCAACCAACCACAACCAACTAATCAGCCGGAAACAACCGATCGACCGCAACCTACCAACCTAACCAACCAACCTAACAAACCAACCAACCAACAAACCAACCAACCGACCCAACCAACACACCAGCCAACAAGCTAAACAACCAACAAACCAATCAATTAACATACTAACCATCAAATGAATCGACATGCCAACCAACTAACCAACCCCAACCAACGAAGCCCAACCAACTACAAACAACCGATCAACCGAAACCTACCAACGGCAACCTACTTAATGAACCAACCAACCAACCAACCAACCAAAACTCAAAGAAACCAACCAACAAACAAACAAACCAATCAACCAATGCAATCCGTTCCAGGGTATGCGTACACGGATGCCGAGTGTAAGCCAAAGAGCGTGTCCATTGTGCAAGACCGTCAGGATTTCTATACGGCACAACTCTTCGGTCACGAACTGGGACACAGGTGAATGTTTATCAATTTAACATGTTTAAGATGTCAATGGAAGAAGGGTGGCTAAGACCCCTTTAATGTCAAACGGATGCAGCATGATAATATGTGGTGAACAGAACTATACACATGCATTAACAACATATTAAAGATATAGCGAATAGCCACTAGTATGACGGGTGTAGCTGCTGATCAAATAGCACACTCCTGTAGCCTGATATCGATATATATTGCTTGTATTGTTAGAAGCATAACGTGTGTTTCATTGATGGAATGCGAATAGTGTAGATCCTGTAGCCTGTTTCACCAACATTGCAAAGTATACTTTCCTAGCAAAGCATACTTTGAGGGAGAAATTTTCAGTTAAAGGATAAATTTAGTAATTTTTATTATACTGAATTTATTACATTATCACAGCCATTTTGGCTGTGATAATGTAATACATTCAGTATAATAATTCAGCATACTTTTAAGCATAAAATATATGCAGTCGTTGGTTCTATATGAAATAATGCATTTCAGGAAAAATAAATGATTACTCCCTCAAAGTATACTTTGCTAGAAAAGTATACTTTGCAATGTTGGTGAAATATGCTACACATGCTGATCTGGATCTCCACTGGCCGCAAAACTCATAAGCTCCATTTATCCAGTCAATTTATCCACATTTCACGAGACAGCCAGGACAGGTCACAGACATTCGGCGTGTTTCGTATTTCAACGGTATAGCTCTATATATATATATATGAACAAGGCTTCTAACTTTGGTCGGACACGATCTCGTATCATAACAAGTTCCGCAATTTTATTAACGCTAATGTGAATTTTTTGGCGAAAAGTGCACGTGTTCATTTGACAATTATTGTTATATTGCTAAAATAACATAGTTAGAACATATTTGTGCAAATATTATCGAATTACAGCCTCTTTTCCTAGGTCGGACACAACCTCGTATCATAACAAATGAAATAATGTGTTTAAGGCTCGAACGTCAATATTGTAGTGGCAAGTTCAAATGATCATTTGAGAATTATCGTTATCCTGCTGAAATACATAGAATGCATAGAAAATTACAATTTTAAACATGTCAGTATTTTGTTCTGATACGAGGTCGTGTCCGACCAAAGTTAGAAGCATTGTTCACATATATAGAGTTATACCGTGTTTATATGGCCGTATAATTTGGGCAGGTTTCGTGAAACAGACAGTAGTTTTGTATTCCCTACAGCTTGGGCTGTGACCACGATGGCCACGACGGAAACTCGTGTCCCGTGGGAGGGGGTTATGCCATGAGCGCCTCGTTCATTCTCGCCAACAGCCGGAAATGGACATTCAGTTCGTGTTCCGTCGCTGCCATCCGGAATTATCTCGGCACGTTGAACAGGTATACAGTGCGGTACTAGCGTCGGTTCCATATTTTGCTGCCGACGAACTTTTAACTATTAAGCACATTAAATCTCAAAACTATAATATACAGTGGAATCCCTCTAAAACGGACACACTGGGGACCCCAGTGTGCTTCATTTAAATGGGTTTCAATGTACATTACTTTATTTCACTATCCTGTCTGTTCATGACTAAAAAGTACAAAACATGGTCATCGAGTGCTTAATTACAGTGGAACCCCTCTAAACTGGACACCATGGTGTCCGGTTTAGAGAGGTTCCACTGTACATGACATCGTAGTTGCGAAGGTAACTCTTGCAATCTACTCCCTTACCGTCCGTAGGTACGGACGGTACGGGAGTAGATTGCAAGAGTTACCGTTCGCAACTAATGACATAGGTGCCAGTGTCTCTTCCGCGTTTTGCTGTCGATGAACGTTTAACTATTAAACACATTCAATCTAAAACCTATAATACACAGTGGATCCTCTATGAACCGGAAACAGAGAAAGGTTAGTTGTGCTTAACTTCGATATGTTTCATTGTCCGTTATCTCCTGTGTTAATGTCTGTTCATGATCACAAACCACTCAAGTGTGTCTTGAAGTAGTCATCTCACTGTTTTACAGTGGAACCTCTCTAAACCGGACACCCTGGGGACCTCCCAGCGTGTCCGGTTTAGAGAGGTCAATATTTGATGAAATTTCATCAAACAAAAGAAAGATTGAGGAGTGTGACTTTTTGTTATTGATGAAAAACATGTAAATATGTTTTTGATTCAATGTGCTTAATAGCTCAACTTTAGTCGGTAGCACACCGTGGAACGTTGTCGGTACAGGTGACCTATCACCGTTAGTTTTTCCTATGCTATAGGAAAAATCAATGGTGATGGCCCACCTAAACATATATACCCTTTATTTCCTCCATAATATAGAGATTACCTAAGCTATGCAAGACTTGCAATGAACATGTGAATAAATTATGAAATAGTGATGATAAATTGATTTGTATAAATTTCGCGGCACCTGTTTTCTCACAGCCTAGTGCTCTGGATATAAATTAATTAAGATATAGGTTTAATGATAGGAACGATAAGTTCAATAGCATGTGACTATACTGGTGATGGCACAGAAAGTCAGCAGCTGGAATTGAAACTACGTGAAGCGATAACTATGATCAGATTTATTTTTTCAGCCAGTTCCACAAACACTTCGGAAGAAAACGTTAGATATTTACCTGATAACTTTGTCAAAAACTGTCTGGGAAACAAGCGACACATGTCATAAATTCAATATCCCAGTTACACTCATAATAATTGTAAATTTTCCCCCACCACAGTAACGGGATCAACTGCTTGCTGTCGATACAAAACCACCACCCGTCTCCACTGGTGACCAGCGCCACCTCGCGGTGGTACGGACAGGTTTATTCCGCGCACCAACAATGTCGGATGAAATATGGCCGCGGGTCGTATGTGTGTATGGTACAGTTATATTTAGTTTAAACATATTTTATTTGTATATTATTTACAAGTAATGCATCAATCATAGTAAATACAGAATTATACAAATGGGATTGGATTGAAAGCAAGCTTATATAAATCCTCTCCCTGACGTGTAACTTGGTATCACAGGCTGCAAGAACCAGGACATAACAAACATAATTAGTACTGCCATTAGCATAAAATTGAGATTTTATTCTTGCTTTATGCTCATAGTTTCTGCTTCCTGCGATACCCGGTAGATGTATTATAGATGACAATATGTAAATATACATGCATTAAACAATTTTAACAAAAAAAGGAAAGACAACTATTTTAGTTCGTTATTATAAAACAAAAATAGAGAGAGAAAAAAATAATTCCACTGCGGCAGTTCGAGAAAACACACCAAGCCACCCACGCCCATATTAAGTCTTGGTTGTCGTGATGATGTACAAAAGCAGACACATTGGAACCCCTCCAAACCGGACACCCTGGGATGTCCCCAGGGCGTCCGGCATAGGGAAGTTCCACTGTAAATCAGTCATATGATCACTCCTACACCTCTTTCATGCCTTGCAATCACGAACAGACTGTACCATGAGAGATAGATAAAAATAAAAATAAAACCCACCAGAATTAACCATACAGTCATGTACAAGGTGTCCGGCTGACAGAGGTTCCACCGTACCATTTAAAAGCGACTTGTATTATCTATGTACATTCTTACAGCTGTAAATATTGTTTCGTTAGTAGGATCGTCCAGTTGTATATTACCATAGAGTATAGTATGGAGGGTCGGTTGACAATAAGCTTGTATATCAATTAGTTGGTTTCTATGTAGTGCATATCTTGGACAGGAGAAAAAGTAGTGAGTGGCATCTTCAACTTGACCACAGATACAATTTGGTGATTCAACAATATTTTTGCAATGAAGGTCATAGTTAAGAGCACTGCATTTTGTCCGGAGTCGTGTATGTATTACTTGCATATGCCGTTGACCACTGTAATAATAACTTGGAACCTTGTCTGTGATTTTTTTAATTTTGGTTTTAAAACAACTAAGTGAAGGAGCATTCCGTGTGTTTTCTGACATAGAGTTCCAGTCTCGGACTGAAGAGGGAAGAAATGAGTTATAAAAGAGAGTTGTTCTGGATCGTATGGTCTGTAGGTTGTCAGCATTTCTTAAATTGTAACGAGTAGTGTCTGTTTGAGGCGGAAGGATGCGGAAGGATATCTACAAGGTAATTAGGTGAAATGCCGTTTTTCATTTTGTAAAAAAGCGACAGTTTATGTGAATGTCGTCTATTTTCTAATGATTCCCAGCAGATTTCAGCATATAATGAATCGATTGAAATTAGCCGAGTTGCACCTGTAGCTATACGGGCAGCTTCAATTTGGATTTTTTCCAATCCATCTTTCTCATATTGAGTACAATTATCCCATACGATATCAGCATATTCTAACAGAGGTCTAATAAAGGAAAGGTAAATTATTTCGAGACATTTTCTATCTAGTATGTATTTTCTCATAATGTATATTCTACGCCATGCTTTCCCTGTTATATATTCTATATGTTGATGCCATGTTCCTTCATTGTTAAAGTATATACCTAGGTGTTTGTGGCTCTCAACTTCTGAAACATTAACATTATTCATCAATATTGGGGAATGTGCTGGTCTGTTACGTTTCCGTGATATAAGTAGTGATTCTGTCTTCTTAGGGTTAAATGTTACAAGCCATTTATTAGACCAATTGGTAATAGTTTTAAGATCGGAATTAATGGTCCTAGTAGCAGTTTCGGGAGTGTCTACAATAAGGTATAAGCTGGTGTCATCAGCGAAGAGGCGTATATTGGAGCTTATGTCCATAACAATATCATTTATGTATAGGAGAAATAACAATGGTCCGAGGATAGAACCTTGTGGGACACCAGCTCCAACGTGGTTCCAGTTAGAGTAGACTCCTGGCAGCACAACCCTTTGTTTCCGATTACTAAGGTAGCTGGCGAACCAGTCATGAACATTATTAGTAACACCTGCCGCTGTTAATTTCATAAGCAGACCGGTATGCCAGACACGGTCAAATGCTTTGCTGATATCACAAAATACAACCCGGACTTCTTTTCCATCATCTAATGCACGGCAGAATGCATTATAGAGGAAGGTCAGTTGGTTTACAGTTGAATCACCTGGTACAAATCCAAGTTATATTTCACAACATTTACTATTTATTACAAAATAAATTGTACAGGATTAGATAAAAAACAATAATAATATAGAGAATAGTAGGTTAGTGCCGTGAATGGGAAAAAATATCTGGCAAGGCTCAGGAAACGGGATGGGCGAGGCTATGCCGAGCACATCCCGTTTCCGTGCCGCGCCAGATATTTTTTCCCATTCACGGCACTAACCTACTATTCTATTTATCCCGTCAACACCTTCAAATGGCTGTAAAATGCAAAAATTGTATTGACTGGATATCAAAAATGTTTCACGGCACCGTGTTTCACGGCACATACGCACTGTGTTGACGGGATAAATTCAAATTCTTCTCATGTAATGCACAGGGACTTAGGGACATTCTGGAATGTTGCAACCTTTAAAGCTGGTGTATCATCTGTTAGGCACAACATTTTCTTTATAAGTATAATTGTGTAAGTATCCACCACTTTTAAAAAATACCAGAGCCCGCTATACACTTATACTCATTTACAGTGGAACCTCTCCAAACTGCAGTATTTTGCAATCATGAAAACTCGTTGTAATCAGAGATGGATAGCAGCCAAACACATCTAAGTTAAACATCCATACTTTCCCGAGTGTCCGGTTTAGATGGGTTCCACTGTAGTGATCTTTAATTTATTGATGGAGCGGTTGTATCAGGCAATTTTGATATGCAAATGAGGCAGGTCATTTTTAAATTATTTATATTAACTAAATGCGTGACCTGAATAAATATTTGTATCGACAAGTTATAAAGTATGATCATTGAACATCAAAAATAAATACAGAGAATAAATAGTTGTTTTCGTTAGCATTTTAAGGAAACACGGTTATCGCCCCTGATATCAAAATGATAACGTTTGATATAAAAAGTGTAATACTGTATGCCAATTAACACGGCCGGTAATGGTAAATTTATTTTGCCCGAAAAATAAAGTCCTATCTAAAGAATGAACGAAATAAATATATCTCGCTATATTACAACGTGTAGCCTATTTCACGAGCATTGCAAAGTATACTTATCTAGCAAAGTATACTTTGAGGGAGAAATCTTCAATTTTAGCATAAACTTATTATTTTTTATTATACTGAATGTATTACATTATCACAGCCATTTTGGCTGTGATAATGTAATAAATTCAGTATAATAATTCTGCATACTTTTAATCATCAAATATATGCAGTTGTTAGTTCTATATGACATAATGCATTTCGTAAAAATAAATAATTACTCCCTCAAAGTATACTTTGCTAGAAAAGCATACTTTGAAATGTTGGTGAAATAGGCTACTGTGACATGGGGGTCTAACTTTAAATCTATAATACGTAAATTTCATGATTTGTGGATGTGACTGGAGAAATGGGGCTTATGGAATTTGCGACCAGTATAGCTCTCGATCGAATAGCACACTCGTGTATTCTGATACCGATCTATGTTGCTTGTTTGAAGCATGTCGTGTGTTTCATTGATGGATGTGCGAAAAGTGTAGTATCACAGTCAGGTAAGGGGGCCGTTTTAATAAACTTCGTACGACTAAAATGTTCGTAAGTGTAAAATTATGATAGTCTGTAAATTTCACATTAACAATGTTTTCTTGTAAATAATTATTGGATTTACATTTATTGAGCATAGGCTGCATATGAAGCCTATGCTCAATAAATGTAAGTCCATAAATTGAAATTTACAGACGATCTTATATTTGCACTTACGAACATTTTAGTCGTAAGAAGTTTAGTGAAACAGGACGGGCCCCTGATCTGGATCTACACTGATCGCGAAACCAATAAGCCCCATATATCCAGTCACAGCCACCTTTGATTATCAATACCTACCATAATATAAACATCCGGTTTACAACGATGTGAAAACTGACGTTCCATTAGTCGGATGACGTCACGTGACGTTACCGAATGACGTCAGTGTAATGACGCAACGTAAACAAGTCCGCGTTCTGTCCATAGATCACGACGTCATCTGTGGTCATTTTCGAGCATAAAACGTTACCTGATAAACAGAATAACAGGCTAGTGTATTTTGATATCAAGTTTATCAGGCTCGGCTCGGAAACGGTAGGAATTCCTCGGCAAGCCTCGGAATTCCTACGCGTTTCCTTGACTGATAAACTTGATATCAAAAGACACTAGCCTGGTATTCTCTATATCAATACATTACCATAATTTCCAAAGAAGTCGCTTCTGTTAATGGGATTTGGCGTAACATTTTGAAAGTCAAAATAAAGCAGTCTTTAATATATTTTATATTCACTTCTTCATACTTTTATGTATATTTAATGCATTTATAAACCTTAATATCCGATCTCTAACACTGTATGAACTGTATGAATTGGACATTTAAAGTACTTTTGATTTCTTCACAAGTATGACGTAGCAGTGAGTACCCATTTTCCAATTCCTTATCTGGAGCATGTGCTGTGGTTGTTGAAAGAACCAATATGCAGCCAATCAATCTGAGTAAAGTGTAGTATGTTTGAAACCTATAGTCACATAAATAATACAATACGTATATTTTCCCCGTTTTTTCCCGTTGATAGGCAGTGCCTATTTTCATATCAGTTATCAGATCATATCGGTTACTTCCACCTGTGCTCGAAATGGGCCACACAAACAACAGGTATGCTTGACGTATTTTACCCGCCATAATTCCAGGACTATTTCCACCACGGTAACTATAGCAACGTGTGTCTGAAGTTGCACTGTTACCGCCCAGAAAAGGAGGGGTGTTACTATATTGACGGTGGGGACGGCCTGTCCTGTGGTGATAGGAAGGTACGTTATCGTTCGCCCTACTTCCTAAGCCAATCGCTGGGCAGTATTGTGCTCCACTTATTTCACCTATTGCAACAGTTAATAACTTGTGTATTACCATATTTAATGATTAACTGTTCGACAGGAAATGGCAAATTAATACTCGGATGGGGCATTACATAGTACACGTGGCTGAACTATAAGTCAGTTATTGTTCACATATTGGATTTTTCAGGAATTAAATGCTTCGGTCGCTAGCGCTCCTCGCATTTAATTCCTTAAATATCCAATATATGAATTGTAACGTAGTCTTACAACACTTCTCCACTTCTCGTATACATACCGTCGGTCGCGCCTTGAACATCGACATACATGGCCCATGGAACGCCAAATCTACATAAACTCAAATAATTATAAGGGAAGTTACCCGTGATTGTCCAAGTTGAGTAACCTACTTATGAAGATCGTCTATTGTTTCAGTGGTGTCAGAAGAACGTCTGTGTACATGATAACAACGCCCCCAGTGTACCAGGTATGGTATAAACAGAGAATAGTAGGTTAGTACCGTGAATGGAACAAAATATCCGGCAAGGCTCAAGAATTTCTTTATTTCTCATCAGAAGTATATGTTGTGACCACTCATTTGAACCGTCTCGCCGAGACGGTTCAAATGAGTGGTCACAACATATATTTTGGTTCAGAAATAAGGAAAATAGATAGAGAATAGTAGGTTAGTGCCGTGAATGGGAAAACATATCTGGCAAGGCTCAGGAAACGGGATGGGCGAGGCTCTGCCGAGCACATCCCATTTCCGTGCACGGCATTAACCTACTATTCTATTTATCCCGTCAACACATACAATACAAATGGCTTTTAAATACAAAATAATAACCCCAGTCACAGCACATATTCATACGCAGTGATTATGTCGTATTGACAAGATATCAAAAACATGTTTCACGGCAGCGTGTTTCACGGCACATACGCACTGTGTAGACGGGATAAATATTGTATCACATCTTCGATACAGTTTCGCATTTTGTTCTGCATGAATAATGTATGGATATAAAAATGTGTAAACAAAGTTACAAATGTAGTCCATATTCGTCCGCATGTACGGTCCATATTCCACTCGCTAAAGCTTTTAGATTATTTGATTATTTACTCGTACATACGGACGAATCGTGATCAAACTGTGGCGTAAAGGATATGAAGGGTTACTGGGGGATGGGGACATACAGCCTGGCGGCCCATTTATTAATTATTATCACATCTTTGGTACATTTTCGAGTTTTGTTACTGCTTTTACACAGCACATGGTCACGGTATGGCCATGACGATGTGATATAACAGTTACATGTATATCACGTTTGTCCGCATGTACGATCGATAATCCACTCGCGAAAGCTCGCGGATTATCTCCTCGTACATACGGACGAATCGTGATCTAACTGTGGCGTAAAGGATATGAAGTTTTACTAGGGGTTGGAGACATACAGCCTGGCGGCCGGCCCATTTATTAATTATGATCACATCTTTGGTACAGTTTTGTTTCTGCATTTACACAGCACATGGGCAATGTATGTACATGACGATGTGATAACACAGTTATATCACGTTCATACGATCGATAATCCACCCGCGAAGGCTCGCGGATTATCTCCTCGTACATGCGAATGAACCGTGATCTAGCTGTGTCAGTCACATTTCTACAATTTATGTCAAATTCATCAAATGTCGTGCCTATTGTCTAATAAACAATCCCCACGGTAAATGGTGACTGTAACTGGAGAAATGAGACTTATTGATGTTGCCACCAGTGTAGATCCAGATCAGCCTGCATCCGCACAGGCTGGTCTGAATCGGCACCGTTCGCCGTTTCATCAGTGAAATGCTCGTCATGCATCTAGCAAGCAATACCATATGGTTTGTCGCCAGCAAACTTCGTGCATATTGCCTAATAAACAATATACACGGTAAATGATGGGTGTAAATGAAAAAATGAGGGTTATTGGAGTGGCTACCAGTGTAGATCCAGATCAGCCTGTGCATCCGCACAGTCTGATCAGGATATCCACTGTTCGCAAGTCCATCAATGAAGCAACAACCATTATGCGTCTAACAAGCAATACCATATGGATCGTCGCCAGCAAACTTCGTGCATATTGTCTCATAAACAAAATACACGATAAAGTGTGTCTGGAGAAAGGAGGCTTATTGGATTTTGTGACCAGTGTAGATCCGGATCAGCCTGTGTATACCATATGGATCTTCGCCAGCAAACTTCGTGCATATTGTCTCGATAACAAAATACACGGTAAAGTGTGTCTGGAGAAAACAGGATTATTGGATTTTGTGACCAGTGTAGATCCGGATCAGCCTGTGTATACCATATGGATCTTCGCCAGCAAATTTCGTGCATATTGTCTAATAAACAAACAACATAAACAAAAGGCTTATTGGACTTGCGACCAGTATAGATTCAGATCAGCATGTGCATCCGCAGTCTGATCAGGATTTGCACTGTCCGCCGTTATACACCAATGAAATACTCACCATGTGTTTAAACAAGTAATATCATATGGATCGTCGCCAGCACGTTTCGTGCATATTGTCTAAGTAACAATCGACATGATGAATGGTGGTTGTGACTAGATAAATCAACCTTATTAATGTTACAACTAGTGTAGATCCAGATCAGACTGTGCATCCGCACAGTCTGATCAGGATCTGCACTGTTCACCATTCCGTCAATGAATTACCCGTTATGCTCTAACAAGCAAACGGAATCGTTATCAGGCAGCAGGAGTCTGTTATTTGAACAGGGACTACACTGGTTATATGTCCCATACATAAGCCATTCAGCCACAGACACAATCATACAAAGCAGGATTTGGACTAGGCATATTCAACTATAACGAAATAGCATAAAAATGTTAATCGAAAAGAGACAGTTATCGCCAAGTCTGCTTATCTCATTTCCTTCGCGCATTTTGGATAACTACATGTATGATGGACTGGCAAATAATGTGTTCCGTAAAGGCCGTCGTAAAAATTGTCATCATTAATAATTAAAACTACTAAATAGCCATGAATACGATTATGTATATATCATATTATTTGTGGTATGTGTCAAGCGCCACAAGATTTAAAACTAACTTACGTATGTATGAAGACGGCCGACATAGCAACTCTAATGTTCACATACATGTATATGAAATACATTTATCCCGTCAAGACAGTCCGTGAAACACGGTGCCGGGAAACATTTTTGGTATCCAGTCAATACTATTTTTGCATTTTACAGCCATTTGTAGGTGTTGACGGGATAAATAGAAGAGTAGCTTAGTGCCGTGGATGGGAAAAAATATCTGGCGCGGCACGGAAACTGGATGTGCTCGGCAAAGCCTCGCACATCCCGTTTCCTGAGCCTTGCCAGATATTTTTCCCATTTACGGCACTAACCTACTATTCTCTATTTACATGTATCATTTTCTGTTCGTGAGTTACCAGGTTACAGCGCACGTACTTTCGTGCTACTGATCATGAATTACATTCAGGTACTCAGTAGCATTATATGGTTACCTTACAATGCGGTTTATGACCATTCATTATAAATGTTTGACATTATAATAATGACTAACTAGTTTGTGTTTATTTTTTAAGATAAATGACGACACCTTGTAAAATATATCCCTTTAATTGGTAGGCTAAAGTGAAACCGGTATAGCCTGACAGGCAGAACCTTTTTGTGTCTACCTGTGATTGTGTTCACTGTCGATTGTGTTCACTGTCTGTTTATGATTACAAAACACTCAAACATGTATTGGTGTGTACCTATGAATGAATTTCAGTGAAACATCTGTAAATCGGACACCATGGGGACCTCCCATGGTGTCCGGTTTAGAGATGTTCCATTGCAATAATTGTGACCATGTATACCTATGCCTGAGTTATCATGGTTACAGTGAAACATCTCTGAACCGGATGTCCTGTTTAGAGATGTTCTACTGCAATAATTGCGACCATTATATCTACGCCTGAATTAAAATGACTCATCTCTAAAACGGATGCTCTGGGGAGCTCCCAGGTGTCCGGTTTAAGAGATGTTCCACTGCAATAACAATGCCAATCCGTTCCATTAAGGTGCATGTCTTCACCGAGTGTTTGTTTCCACAGATAACTGTCCACTCGGAGACGAGATAAGCGTTGTCAAGGACAACAAGACATGCGCACAACTGATAGAACATTCGCCAACAACGTGCAACGACAATTTCATTAAAGCGTTTTGCTGCGCCACGTGCATCAAATATGCAGGTATTGTGCGCATAACGTGGTTATATACATAGAGAATACCAGGCTAGTGTCTGTTGATCTCAAGTTTATCAGGCAAGACTAGGAAACGCGTAGGAATTCCGAGGCTTGCCGAGGAAGTGTCTGTTGATCTCAAGTTTATCAGGCAAGGCTAGGAAACGCGTAGGAATTCCGAGGCTTGCCGAGGAAGTGTCTGTTGATCTCAAGTTTATCAGTCAAGGCTAGGAAACGCGTAGGAATTCCGAGGCTTGCCGAGGAATTCCTACCGTTTCCGAGCATTGCCTGATAAACTTGAGATCAACAGACAATAGCCTGGTATTCTATTTATCAGGTAACGTTGTATGCTCGGAAATTACCACATATGACGTCGTTATATATGGACAGAACGCGGACTTGTTGATGTTGCGGCATTACACTGACGTCATTCGATAACGTCACGTGACATTATCCGACCAATGAATCGTCAGTTTTCACTTGGTTGTAGCCCGGATGTTTGTATCAGGTCAATGCCTGATACAACACTATGTTATCAGTCAGTACGTATTCGGCCAATACAGGGCAGGTTACCTGATAAAGAACATCACTAGCTGATCCGCTATCATGGTTTCCCATAAATTAATCAATCAATCAAACACCTTCGTGTTTAGACAGTCTTCAAAATATTAAAGGGGCATCTCAGGATTTTTCTTCTTAAAAACAAGGGATCATATATACCCTTAGTCATAGTATCGTCCTATATCTTCAATTAAACCACTTTACATGATGAAAATACATTTTATTTCTTCAAAGGAATTCTGAATAAAAAATTCAGCAGTCGTAATATCGTCAAATATTTCAATTAAACTACTTCAAACAGGGCCATGATTAAAAAAAAAAGTTTTATTTTTATAGCATTTTTTCAAAAAACCCTGATATTACGGGGCGCCAAGTGGGACATGGCTCAATTTTGCCAACAAAATTCATTATTGTGCCACAAATTCAATTCTGTGTCACAAATTCACTTTTGTGCCACAAAACTCAATTCTGTGTATTGTTAATATTTTAATTTTGTAAAATTAATTTGTTAAAGTTTACATTATTTTTTTTGTATGGGTTTATTTTAATTTGTATATTTTTTATTGGTATTTTATATTATTTTTGTTAAATAAACAATTCAATTCTGTGTCACAAAATTCATTTCGTCAATTATGTGTAACCAAAATTCAATTATGCGTAACCAAAATTCAATTCTGCCACACGCATTGATAAGAAGGACTACCATTGGTCAGAAACTGCACTGGAGAAATGGGTCACGGTCGCCGATCTACACATTCAATGTCGATGATTCATTTCTCATTCTGCCGATGATTCATTTCACATTCTGCCATTTTGCTTCAACTATCTCCAAACAGTCAAACGTTGACAAACCCATTCGTATTTAAACTCATTTGCGTTATAATTGTACACATAATTCATGTACATGTAGATCTCCCGCGAGTACTGACGTCATTTATTGTGTATCGCAAGGTACATCTGCCCCAGTTAAATCAATAATACACGCGCTGTGGCCTGTGTTCTGACTGCTGTCTGTGTTTATAAACAGAATGTGTGTATTGGGCCATTTGAGGAAACCATTTGTAGTATTTGTGTAGATACCATGGATACTAAGATGATGTATACTGTAAATAATGCATGTAGACACACAGTTGCGAACACGTAACTTCGCAACAAGTAGACACAGATCCAATACCATTTGTTTCACAAGGTTAGATCTACTGTTATAATACGACGTCATCTAATGTCATTTTCGAGCATAAAACGTTACCTGATAAATAGAATACCAGTCTAGTGTATTTTAATATCAAGTTTATCAGGCTCGGCTCGGAAACGGTAGGAATTCCTCGTCAAGCCTCGGAATTCCTACGCGTTTCCTAGCCTTGCCTGATAAACTTGATATCAAACTGCACTAGCCTGGTATTCTCTATATATGGGCATGCTCTCAGTCTAGCTATGTCCCGGCTACTTTATGTTTGACCCTGTTTACATAATTGAGGGAAAATTCTGAATATTTTTCTTATTTCTCCTTCAAAGTATATATGCTTATATGGTGTGACCACTCATTTGTAATCATAATATAACCAAAATAACTGTCCATAAAGAAGTATAATATTGATATATTGGGTTATATTTTCGCATTGAAATATTTAAACCTGCAAGTGTACTCCACCATCTAGTAAAATGGACTAAGACCGATCTCAACCAATCAACGTAGAGATGACATAGACTATCCTACGCAAACTAATTTTTGTGGACAAAAATGAATTCTGTCCCACAGAACTGAATTTTCTTCACAAAACTCAATTCTGTCTTACAAAATTGAATCCTTTATAACAAAAATGAATTTTGTAAACGAAACGTATGCAGAATTGAATTTTGTGACACAGAATTTAATTTTGTGACATAGAATTGACAGAATTGAATTTTGTGACACAGAATTGAATTTTGTGATTTTTAGTGTTACAAAACTCAATTTTGTACACATAATTAACATGTCCCACTTGGCGCCCCGTAGATATGCCCCTTTGCACATAATTTCTAGACAAATGAGGACTTTGCACTACATATATTGACTTTAATTGTTCTCCTCATCTTCGGCTAAGATAGTGTTTACGGAAATAGAAAAATCTCAAATGACTTCATTTGTGTCTGACCAGACTTTTTTCGAAATTATGTTGTTTACCTTCACGGGTCACAAATGTGCATACGGCTGAAAATACTTAGGGTTGCGGACGCTAGTGTTTCTGCAATTGCAGGGGCGGATCCAGCATTTGGGGAACGGGGGTTGTCTAATTGCGACGGTAACACTTGCAATCTACTCCCGTACCGTCCGTAGCTAGCTATGGACGGTGCGGGAGTAATTGCAAGATTTACCGTTCGCAACTTGGGGGTTGTCCTATTTTTGAGCTCTTCGAAATGCACTTTCCTGTGTTTTACTGCATTTAAATTCAGAGTGCAACTGGTGGTAAACTGTGATCTATGTAAACTCTGTGGCTGAACGTGGGGTGGTGGGGGGGTTGAAAGGGCGTCGAAAGCATCATAAGTTTGGTCGGCGAGGGTAGGGGTGCCCCCCCCCTCCCACCCCCACCTAAAATATATGTTGTTACCACGCTGTTGAACCGTCTCGTCGAGACGGTTCAACTGAGTGGTAACAACATAACATTTATATATACCAAACGAGATCGAGCCGATACAAAAAATCAAAGTACTGAAAGTACTGAAATATGTTGTCTCCACAAAAACTGATCACTTGCGGAACTAGAGACTGAAAGTTGCATATTTTCTCAATCAACTTCCAGAGGCAAATGTACTGTGATGGTGCAAACCCATTCCTATCCATACTTTTTCTCTAGAATAAATTAATGTTTGAATCTCATAGAAGAAATTGTACGAAACTGGCGGCTAACTGGTCACTGCTACCTAACTGTCAGAACAAGAGATAATAGCTGCTGTATTCATACGCATGAAATGTCTTGATTAGTATTTTCCAGAATTTAACTGATAAACTGAGCCCAAAACTGTGAAAAACTGTAGAGAATAGGATATGTAGAGTTTTAGATACAAAGCAAGACAGACCAAAACGTCATAGGATAAGTTGGCACGGGGCACTATTTTCTTGATCGCACTCGCCATTAGGCGTAGCATGACAACATGACTGCCCCCATAGAAATTTGCGGGACATAATAGGCTATCTGAAGGGAGATAAAATATCAAACTGAAAAGTCATGCAGAGCATGATGTTATTAGCCGATCAAATCAGGGTTCAATATATGTCCACATTTTAGTAGTTACGGAATCTCAGGGAAAAGTGAGAGAAGTGTTGATTCCTCCCCAACCAAATTCTCCAAGTTATATTTAGATATCATTAATTTCTGATCATATCAATACTTATGGTAGTCAAATGTAAACAATATTATTCCAGTTGAAAGAATTAACCTTTGAATATACATGTAGGTGAAGGAGCTTAGCATTACACAAATATGTAGCAAGTCAACCGAAATCTCATAAATACCCGATTTTTAGCGGCCATCTTGAAAACATGACAATTATATACATGTACTGAATATTAGTGTAGTTTACGTAAATTCTTTAATATATCCATCAGAAATTTTTGTTAACAACTTTGAACTTACACCAATTTCCAAGTTAAGGACCATGACCTATTGGCTCATATATTGGTAAGTTTCGACTTCCGTCAAGCAGATTACAGAATATAGGAGAAAAGGGTGGTTACAAACCTTTTCACAAATCGCGGATAACCAATATATTAGCCGATCTATAAATAGATCGGCTAATAATGAAACGGAAACTTACTGTTCAAGTCAACAGTATGGGAAAATGATATAGTTTATGTTTATGACAATAACATACACTGATTTAATTCCTATAAAGAACAGGTTGTGCCTACTGGGTGGACGTGTGTACCTTTACACCTGTTCTGCCTACAGACGCGGCAATGGTAGCCACGAGCCAGACGCATATCGACCAACAGTGTGTGCACAAACACGGAGTGGGGTCGAAACTCTGTCGGGTAAGCACGATACATAAATATTGGGAGGTACATGTACATTGTACATACAGTCACTACGGAGTCCCGCAGGGACATGAACTTTTTATTTATTAATTCGTTCCCACGAAAGAACAATTCGTTCCCTCAATTTAACAATTCGTTCCCTCGAATAAACAATTCGTTCCTTCGAATATAATAATTCGTTTCCACGAAATAACAATTGTCAATTCGTGGGAACGAATTGTTATATCGTGGTAACTAATTGTTAATTCGTGGGAACGACTTGTTAAATTGAGAGGAACGAATTATAAAAAAAAGAATTCTACGTCACCGTAAGTCACGATATATATTGCCATTCTACATTCACTTTCAGTGTATAGAAGAAATATGTATTTTATGTGCTCTAAAAGACTTACGCGCATATTCTAATACCGTTTATTTTTTACACTCACGTGCTCTATACATTTATTAGCTCATTTGAAGTGAGCTATTGTTACCGTTTTCGTCCGTCGTCGTCCGTCGTCGTCCGTCCACAATTTCAAACGTCTTCTTCTCCGGAACCCCTGTGCCGATGTTGGTCAAATTTCACAAACATGATACATAGGTAGGGCGTTTGCAAATTTGTTAAAATAGAGGTCGTCGCCAATCCAATACCTTCTTCTTAAGAACCGCCTGACGGATTTCGACGAAACTTGGTAGGAATTATCGATGCTCTTTCAAACATGTTAAAATCGTGACCCCGGTGTCAGAAATGGGCGTGGCCTTGGAGTCAAATAGGGGTAAATCATATAACAAATCGAAAATATCGCTCTGATGCAGTTTTCATCGAAATCAGATGATTAAGTCATCCAAGTCGGCCGCCGAAAGGTCAAAAGGTCATCCTTTTTTTGAGATTTCAAACGTCTTCTTCAGAAGAACCGGTTTGCCAATAATGCTAGCCAACCTTCACAATTATGGTCCTTGCGAAAAGCTTTTTCAGATTTGTTAAAATGGAGATCGTCGCTAATGCCAGATGGCCGTAGTCTAAAAAATAGCACAAATTATTTAAAAAGTCTTCTCCTAAAGAACCGTCAGACGGATTTGGACCAAACTTGGCAGACTGACTGATGTACAATGCTCTTTCAAAGTTGTTAAAATGGTGATCCCGGGGTCAAAAATGGGCGTGGCCCGGGGGGTCAAATAGGGGTCAAATTGGATTGTTCGACCTTATATGGTCACATCATATATCAAATCAAAGATATCGACGAAACGATCGCTCCAGTACAGTTTTCAGCAAACTTGGATCAAAGTTGTTAAATGGTGACCCTTGGGTCAAAAATGGGCGTGGCCCATGGGGTCAAATAGGGGTCAAACTGCATTTTTGACCGAATATGGTCATGTCATATACCAAATCGAATGTATTGACGGTATCGTCGTTGAAGGTATCATCCGATTTTCACAAGAAATTCATCACATCGATCGAGACGATCGATGTGATGCATTTATTGTGAAAATCGGATGGTCACATCATCCAAGATGGGAATATGCACTTACAATGCAGGCATTCAATGTTTCATCGTGCCCCCTCGGAGGGAGGAGGACGGGTGCACGTGAAGGGTAAATTAACATTGGGGTTCATCCTTTCCATGCTACCCGGTTCTAACCTCATATACATGTTTATTTGTTGCCTTGCTTCTATTTGAGAGTTTAAATCACTACGGTTATCTCTATTTAATAAGAGTAGTAAGACAAGTCTGATCCTTATTACCTTTAGGGGATTGGGCCAAGTAATGCAGGTGCGCTGAGGACCTGGCACCATATATATATATATTATAACGTAAATACTGAATGTATGTATATTGATGTAAACATTCAGTTCTGACGTTTGGGACCCCCCCCATATTGATGTTGCCCCAATACAGGTGATGAGCGGGATATCGAACATGTCGACCCGTCTGTATACATGTATGACCTTAGATGTTGAACAGACGTAAAACCTCATCCAATCCACTTTAACCACATTGCTCCAAAATGTGCATGATATAACATACGTTTACAAACGTTACCTCAAACTCTCTTAAGTCAAACTACTGAAAACTCAAAGTGGAATATGTTGGTCATAAGTACATATTTTTCCTATTCGTTCACTCAACGTATTTGCACCGGTACCATGGACTTTGAGTAAACGAGTGTAAACTGTATATGATCGAATTTCACCATCATGTAATGATGTGTGTTGATTCTAATATAGGATGAGAGAGTACGCATATATTAACAGTGAGATTCACACCGAGATCCAGTTACATGTATATACGAGGCCAAGTGTTCTTGGTGTAGTGTACTTGTGTATTCCCGTCTGTACATGCCTTCGTTAAAGGTTAAACGGACGTAGAACTCCATTCAAAATCAATCTAATGGAGGATGGACGGGCATGCGTAATGGTGAAGTCCATCCTGAAATCGGGATTCACACATGGTATTGATATGTGGTGCCAAGTAGTTTTGGTTGAGTAAGAGCACCAGCTCAGGATATTCTGTTTTCAATACTGAATGGATATTGTAATATTGGTGCAAACCAGTGGTGTCCATTTAAATAATTGCTTCCGATACCATTTGTGAAAATATGTATTGTGATAAAAATTAGGCTGGAAGCATCCAGGTGTGTTCTCCAAACGTCGCGAAGTTGTGAAAGACATATCTGTACATATAGCCATACAACGTACAGTACCCTGGCGACTTTTCAAATTTGTCATATTGAAAATGCTATCGACCGTAGCATTTAGCTCCTGAAAACTCCAATATGTGAACAATAGCATACTTATAGTTTACCCAAGTGTACAATGCAATGTGCCATCCGAGTAATGGTTTTCCATTTCCTGTCGAACGGTTAATCATTAAATCGTGTAATATGTAACTCAAGGTGTATGATCACGTGGTACTAACAACAACAACAAGTACTGAAATTTCCAGAATCCATCTGATTCAAAGTAAGTATTCTTGTATAGTGTCCTTATTACGTAACGGAGTTTGATGAAATATGGCGCCTCAAACGCGTCTTGTTAAGCTGAATTTGGTGGTCTCTGTATTTTCGCCCAAACTTTCGTGTCTCCGACACGGAAATCGATTATTCGCAAAAAACAGACCTAGAATAAATCCTAGGTCTGTGGCAAAAACGACAAAAGTCTGTTCCAAACTCCCTGGACCACCAAATGCAGCTCACGAAGACGCGTTTGCTGCGCCATATTTCATCAAAATCCGCTTCATATTAAGATTTCAACACTTTCAGCCACTGTTGTTATTGTTATAACCATGTGATCATGCACCTTGTAACTTATTGGGGTTAAACGTTGCAATGTGTGAAATAGGTGGAGCGCAATGTTGCCCATCGATTGGCTTAGAAAGTAGGGCGAACTATAATATAAGGTTTGATCATGTCCAGCCGTGTGCAAACGTTTGCTGTGGCCCTCGGGAACTGTTTGAATCCCAAGGCCGCAGGCCGCGGGTTCAAACAGTTCCCGAGGGCCACATGTCCAGCCGTGTGCAAACGTTTGCTGCGGCCCGAGGGAACTGTTTGAACCCCAAGGCCGCAGGCCGCGGGTTCAAACAGTTCTCGAGGGCCACATGTCCAGCCGTGTGCAAACGTTTGCTGTGGCCCGAGGGAACTGTTTGAATCCCAAGGCCGCAGGCCGCGGGTTCAAACAGTTCTCGAGGGCCACAGCAAACGTTTGCACACGGCTGGACATGAACAAACGTTATTGTTACATTTCCAACACAAAACTGATGTAATTTCAGCATTATATTCAGTATTTTCAGTACTTGTATAAATCGTCCCATTCAAGTAGATCATTTTCGGTATTCATATTCCGGGGCCGCGTCATGAACGGCGTGAAGTAGTGACGTCATGAAGGCATTTCCGCGTAGTGACGTCATGAAGGCACTTGTATATCTCCTAATTGTATGTATATCTCCTAATTATGAGTTAGTATCTCCTAATTATGAGTTAATATCTCACAATTAAGCTTAGGAGATAAAGCATTTTTTTTCATTGACACAGATAGTAAGATCTAATCTAATCTAAACAGTAAGTCCTAATTATGACATACTAAGTCCTAATTAAGAGATACTAAGTTAGGATATAGTAAGTCACAATTAGGAGATACTAAGTCCTAATTATAAGTTGCTATCTCCTAATTAGTACTTAGTATCTCCTAATTATGAGTTAGTATCTCCTAATTAGGAGTTCAAAAATATTTATCATTGGCACCAGGACGCTTCCATACTATTGCTATACTCGCCGATGTTTTAGGCCGCCAAGCTGTACAACGGTCGGGCATACAGCGACGTGGTGTGTGGCAGCATGATGTGTGCCAACCCCGACAGGGACAACTGGTGCCTGTCAACGACGGCATACGACGGCACCGTATGTGGAAACAAGAAGGTCAGTCATGTATGGCTGTGGCTGAAGAAGTGTAGCTTCTGATCAAACAGCACATTCCTGTAGCCTGATAACGATCTACATGTATATTGCTTGTGTCACAGGGCGAGAAAAATGCACCGGCCCGGGGATCGAACCCGAGACCTTTGGTTTACCGTACCATCTAACCGAACAGTTAACCTGGCACGAATGCACACCTTCTACCCATCGTGAGTTATACATGTGTTTCATTGATATACTTGCGAACAGTGCAGATCTTGATCAGACTGTGCGAATGCACAGGCTGATCTGGATCTGCACTGGTCGCAAAACCCATAAGCCCTATTTCGCTAGTAACGTTGCTTTGCAATCCCGAACAGATGTGATTATGAGGGATAATAGTAAATATTTACACCTTTCATAAATGCATATGGGAAACGCCCATCAACGAATTGCGTTTATATCCCAATGTTTACTTCTGAGCCCACGTGACATGGCGCGACGTTGTTGATTGGTTAAATTACGTTTGACGTCATTAATCTCCACCACGTTGTCAATAACGGAACGTTATTGACATGCAACGTCAATATTCCATGAATTGCGACACCATGGTCAATAAATATAATGTTAATACAGTACATGTAATACAAACATGAGCTGTTGCGTTTACTGTGGTAATGAAAACACTTATGATGTTTAAACTAAACATGCGTGGAGTAGTGCAACCAAGACATACATGGATATCTAACCCAAGGATTGAGGGTCAGATATACATGTATGTCTTTGGTTGCACGACGATGCACACGTGGTATTACATGTACGAGGGGTGATCAAAAAGTATGTGGACTTTTGGTATATTTTGTTTATTACAAGGTGCAGACTGCTGACATGTTACACCAATGTACATCTAACAATTGTGCACAAGTTGACATTAAGTAATTATTGACTGTTGCACATTATATGTGCATTTCCGTATTCTTTACATTAGGCAAGTTAAACTGAACTAACCGTATACCCTATAATTAGTTCATTAATAAAAATGGGGTAAAGGAAATAACTAAAAAAAACATGCCCACACACAGTGTAGATCCTGATGTTATGAGCCGGCTCATCCAGGCATTCGGCATGTTTCGGCTTCCATCGGTATAACTATGTATGAACAACAAGGTTTCTAGCTTTGGTCGGACACGGCCTCGTATCATAACAAACTAACATGTTTAATATTGTAATTTTCTATATATTTCTATGTATTTCTGCAGGATAACGATACTTCTCAAATGAACTTGCCACTACAATATTGTCGTTAGAGCCGTAAACACATTATTTCATTTGTTATGATAGAAGGTCGTGTTCGACCTAGGAAAAACAGCTGTAATTCGATTTTCTTTCCATAATTATATTCTAACTATGATATTTCAGCAAGATAACAATAATTCTCAAATGAACATGTGAACTTTTCGCCAAAATATTTACATTAACGTTAATAAAATCGCGGAATTTGTTTTGATACGAGGTCGTGTCCGACCAAAGCTAGAAGCCTTGTTGTTAAAAAATGTAGTTACATGTATACCGACGGAAGCTGAAACACGCCGAATACCTGTGGGCTAATCTGGATCTACATCGTTTGCAAATACTATGATAGAGGTCTGAAATGTTGGAAGACTTAACATCTCATCAATGCATTAATACAATGTGCAACTAACTCTATGGTACAACTCATGTCCAGTCTATGCAAGAATCATAGGAGACTATCAAATGCAATTGCATAATATTATATAGCTAGTTCATGTATGTATAAGTATGTTTGTGTATTCCATAGTGGTGCCTTAACTCCACATGTGTCCACGATGATAGGGCCCCCGCCGTACCAGGTAAGACAATCGAGTACCTACAACAAGTTACAGAAACGGTGATATTTCCTTTACATGACGTTATACAATTATTGTCTTTTGAGTCGGTGTAGACGAGATTTACGCACCTGAGGAAAGTCATATTCACCGAGGCCGAAGTGAAAATGACTTTTCGAAGGTCGGTCAATCTCGTGTACACCGACTCAAAAGACAATAATTATTTTATTATATGACCCATATTGCAGCCATGAGAACTTATATGATTACAACAACGCACGGATTGCCTCATGCTTTGATTGCGTGATTGGATATGCTGTTACACCTGAATATCAGTCTCGGACTCGTGTTGTTGCGCGAGAAGAGTCCGAGAGTGTTATTCGAAATGTGATATTCACCTGGTGGTGAATATCACATTTCGAATATCATTCTCGGACTCGTCTCGCGCAATGAGATGTGTCCGAGACATCTGAATATCATTTATGTCGACAATCATGTGACCCGATATTGGACATTTCATTGGTTGAAATCATCAATCATGTAATAACAAAATTTGAGTAAAATTTCATTGAAAATGCATAATAGAAATCCGAATCTATACTATGAAACTGTCATCATATCATCTTTCGACACCATTTACGGAAAATATCGTAAAATTTGTAAATATGTTTCATGTGATATCGCACATCTTCTTACGTATCGTACGTACATCACATGGCGTGTCCCAAATGTGCATTGACTGTAATCCTCCAGACCGGACATACATGTACTCGTATATCTTCTATTATGATTGGAAAACACCAAATATATTTAATATTTAGCTTAAAAGTAGATTCCACAACATGCATGCGAATAGTGAAAACATGTGAGAATTTCGATATTTGGAGGTTTCCTCCAAATATCGCAATTCTCACATGCTTTCACTATTCGCATGTATGTTGTGGAATCTACTTTTACATGTCTGCACAGGATCTGCACGCAGGTTCATTTACTCCTAAGAAAGAAAAAGATGTCAACCTCGTAATGTCCCTCATTAGTATTCACATTATTTGGCCACTGCTTATATCACGTCCTTAACAGGTTTAGTATTTCCTTTTAGATGCTATAAATATTCTGAAAACTGGTTTGAAAACCAAACCCAACATGTAGAATTTGGCAATAATGGATCGTGATTTTCAACCAAGCTGTGTTTGTGGTTTCAAAATATACGGATTATTATCCCCTCGAACATAGGCAAGAGGGGATATAGCGTACGTGCGTTAGTCAAGGTGCATGATCACGTGATTACAACAACAACAACAACAATAGCTGAAAGTGTTGAAAGCTCGCCCACTTCAAAGTAAGTATTCGTTGATATGTTCCTGAATATGCAACATATTTTGATGAAATATGGCGCAGCAATCGCGTCTTCATGAGCAGCATTTGGTGGTCCCGGGAGTTCGCCACAGACTTATGCAGTTTTTGCTAAGAATCAATTTCTGTGTCTTTTATTTTGTCATTATTAGCTAACTGATTTTTATGAAATATGGCGCATCAAACCCGTCTTGTTAAGCTGCACTTATGTCGTCTTCTTGTTAAGCTGCACTTATGTCGTCTTCGCAAAGACGACATAAGTGCATCTTAACAAGACGCGTTTGATGCGCCATATTTCATAAAAATCCGTTAGTTAATAAGGACAAAATAAAAGAATACGTACTTTGAATCTGAGGCGCTTCTGGAAGTTTCATTACTTGTTGTTGTTGTTGTTGTTGTTGTTGTTGTTGTAACCACGTAATCATACAACTTGTAGTAACACCTTTCATTTGTCAATAACTTATGATCCGCTCCACCGAGTTTGATAATATTTGGCCACAATGTGTGTCTAATGATGGTGCTTTATTTTGCATACGAGCCACGTCCGACCGCCCAAGGTCAAGGTCACTGAGGACGTATGTTCACCTTCTTTGTAAGGCAAAAATATGTAAGTTGTAGATCTTGATAAGCATCTACACCCAGTCAGCATGGGAGTGATTTATTCTATTTGCTGGGTGTGTCGTAGATGTTACTATGGCTGATGCTACACATGTGGCCGATTGCACTAAAATTGCTAAGCATACTTATCTTTGAGGGAGTAATCATTTATTTTTTCAACAATGCATTAATTCAGATACAACTAACGACTGCATATATTTGATGATTGAAAGTATGCTGAATTATTATACTGAATTTATTACATTATCACAGCCAAAATGGCTGTGATAATGCAATAAATTTAGTATAATAACAATTTATTTATTTATCCTAAAATTTAAAATTTCTCCCTCAAAGTGTACTTAGCAAGATATGGCTGATGTTACAGACAGCTGTCCCTGTGGTGACATGCCGGGCGTGGCGGTGTCGGGCCTCACATGTAACCAGATCCGTGCGCCCCAGAACCAGTGGCACTGCTATCACCACCACGGCGCCAAGGCCTGCTGCGCAGCCTGCGCCGCACTGTACAGGAACGTAGCCAGTAAGTCATACGGAAATACAGTAAGTCGTATAATACAGTAAGTCATATGAAATACAGTACAGTAAGTTATATGAAATACAGTAAGTTATATGAAATACAGTAAGTCATATGGAAAGTAAGTTATATGAAATACAGTAAGTCATATGAAATACAGTACATGTAAGTCATATGGAAATACAGTAAGTTATATAGAAATACAGTAAGTCATATGGAAATACAGTAAGTCATATGGAAATGCAGTAAGCTGTATATAAATGTATATACTGGTGTGACACGAACATCCGGTCACGTGTCGACCGTCGAATGTGTTACTATGTTATATGGAAATAATACAGTAAGTCATATGTAAATACAGTAAGTCATATGAAATACAGTAAGTCGTATGGAAATTCAGCAAGTCGTACGGAAATACGGTAAGTCGTAAAGAAATTCAGTAAGTCGTACGGAAATACAGTAAGTCGTATGGAAATTCAGTAAGTCATACGTAAATACAGTAAGTCGTATGGAAATAAAGTAAGTCGTATGGAAATTCAATAAATCCTACGGAAATACGGTAAGTCGTACGGAAATACAGTAAGTCGCATGGAAATTCAGTAAGTCATACGGAAATACAGTAAGTCGTATGGAAATTCAGTAAGTCGTATGGAAATTAAATAAGTCGTACGGAAATATGGTAAGTCGTATGGAAACACAGTAAGTTGTACGGGAATAATTAAATCGTGCAGAAATATAGTAATACAGCAAGTCAAACGGAAATACAGTAAGTCGTTCTGAAATACAGTAAGTCGCACGGTACTGAAATACAGTATGCAGTAAGTCGAACGGAAATACAGTAATACAGTAAGTCGTCCGGAACTACAGTAAGTCGTGCGAAAATACAGTAAGTCGTATGGTACGGATATATAGTATGCAGTAAGTCGAACGGAAATGCAGTACTTCGTACGGAAATACAGTAATACAATAAGTCATACGGAAATACGGTATGTCGAGTGAAAATACAGTAACGCAGTACGTCGTACGGAAATACACTATTACCGTAAGTCATACGGCAGTACACAATAAGTCGTACGGAAATACAGAAATACAGTAAGTCGTACGAAAATACAGTAAGTCATACGGAAATACAGTAAGTTGTACGGAAATACAGTAAGTCATACGGAAATACAGTAAGTTATATGAAATACAGTAAGTCATATGAAATACAGTACAGTAAGTTATATGAAATACAGTAAGTTATATGAAATACAGTAAGTCATATGGAAAGTAAGTTATATGAAATACAGTAAGTCATATGAAATACAGTAAGTCATATGGAAATACAGTAAGTTATATAGAAATACAGTAAGTCATATGGAAATACAGTAAGTCATATGGAAATGCAGTAAGTTATATGGAAATAATACAGTAAGTCATATGGAAATACAGTAAGTCATATGAAATACAGTAAGCTGTATATAAATGTATATACTGGTGTGACACGAACATCCGGTCACGTGTCGACCGTCGAATGTGTTACTATGGCCACGATGTCGATGTATGTTGTAAATCATGTTCAAAACATAGAGACCATTCGGGTATTGGTGAGAGGTTTAACCCGTAGACCGCAACTCACAACAATTGTCGTCTGCTGTTGCTTTCATATCTTGCCTCATTTTTCAATAAAAATATGGGTTGACAGCACTTCAGAATCATTTCCAATGGAAATGATTTTGAAGTGCTGTCAAAGCATGTTGTAAATTATTCTAAAGTGCTGTCAAAGCATGTTTTTGATGATAAAAATTTAAAATAGAAAACAAACAACAGACGACAAGCAAATAAGATAGCGGTCTAAGGGTTAACAAATGGTTTAGGAATGAGAAGAAAGTCGAAATTCAACATGTATGAAAGATATTTGTTAATAAATATAATTTTTCTTTCAGATTGTAGCTATGGCGATAAATCTGATTGGTGTTACACAAATATCCCGTCACGTGACGATCGACGCATGTGCTACCATGGCCACAATGCCGATTTATGTTGCGAATCATGTTCCAAATATAGAAACAGCTCGGATAGAGGTGAGAATATTGACTGACGATTGAAGGCGTCAGTGGAAAAGGGGGCTAACTCCGTGAGGGAGTTAGCCCCCTTTTCCACTGTCACATTCAATTATAGAGCTTGCCAGTCGACCGTTCCAAACTTATACCTTTTTCGTCATATTTGCTTAAGTGTTGTTATATATGCTTTTAGTTATATTTCCTTGCGGGAGATGAGCATTATGGTTTTTGTAGTCAATTTTGTTTCTGATTCGGTAAAACACTCTACTGCTTAATAAATATTTGGAGAGGTTCCACTGTATAAATAATGTTTATTATCGCATAACTGTGTAACTGAATACGACCACTGTATTCCCTGATCAGACTGTGCAGACGCGCAGGCTGATCTGGGGCTACACTGGTCGCTAATCCCATAAACCCTATTTCCAATCACACCAACACATAATACACCTTTGTATGCCCCCGCCACCGAAGGGTGAGGGGTGCATATAGTGTTGCCGGCGTCCGTACGTCCATACGTACGTACGTCCGTCCCGAAACCTTAACGCTCGGGTAAATGGCTTATAATGTATGTTTCCTTGCTCGGATCTGCTTCACATTTAACACACGCATTGCTCCAATGGTCCTCTACCGCCCTGTGAATTTACATTCGTCCCGCCCCCGCTAAGCCCAGGGTCAAGGTCACAGACTTGGTGCATTCGAAACCTTAACGCTCGGATAAATGGCTTATAATCAAATATGCCTCGTTTTATTTGGCTGCCAGCGGGGGCATTCGTGTGCCGAAAGGCCACATTTCTAGTTTCATATGTGTCCAGCATGTCCAATGTAATACTTGCCTTTTTCCCTTTACTCGTCAGAAAATACAGTAACTCTTGCAAAGATACAAAATGTTCAGACATAGAGTAAGTATAACGGAAGTACAGCACGTCATTGGAAGTATTGTACATGTAAGTCGCACATAAAGTAGAACACGAATGCAATGTACCATTCCGAAATCCAACATAGTGTAAGTCTTATGTAAATACAGTAATTTGGACAGCAAACAGTAAGTACCTCAGAATCACAGTACGTCATACGGTAATACGGCAAGTCGTACGGAATTACAGAAATCATGCAAGAATACAGTCAAATAAATATATAGTA
This sequence comes from Conchocele bisecta, assembly GCA_029237695.1. Classification (NCBI taxonomy): domain Eukaryota; kingdom Metazoa; phylum Mollusca; class Bivalvia; order Lucinida; family Thyasiridae; genus Conchocele; species Conchocele bisecta. The sequence continues at coordinate 44,051,267 of CM055271.1, read as the reverse complement.
TCACGTTAGGCCATACAAAAGTATTTTGGTTCTCAGATATCGCCGCGTCTGAATAATCCCTGCGCTTCCAGCATTTTATCGTCATGGAGAAATCAAAATTGTACTATAAATTCGCCACATGATCAATAAAAAACATGTTAAATCCAATCATGGTTGACGAAACTTTTGTGATTCTTCACGTCTAAAGTGGTTATAGTAACTTTAAGGAACACATTTGTGTATGCATCTGACAACTTGAATCAAAATCAAAAACAAAATCAGAGACGAACGTCTCAAACAAAAAATATATTTAAAAATCTGCCCTCCCGCTTCATATTCCGCGAACCCCGTGTCTGAGAACCACTGTATTTATTTGTTATGGCCTTACACGAGTAGTAGCAACAATCATTCAGACAAACTATAAGTTGTAAAGAAATTCAGAAAGTCATGCAAAAGTATAATACTAGTACGTCGAGGAGAAATGAAATAAAGCTATTTCTCAAATTGACACACATACGTAGTCTGTAAGTAACTTGTTTATTATAGTGGCATGTGTCCACGTTTACAAGTAAGTAACATTACAAAAATACTGTATACACCCGGCCCTATGTCGGGTATATGTCGCTGTTGATGGCATTACTGAACACTCCTATGAACTTACCCATATGAACACTGCATTAGCCACAGGTGGAAGTGTAGTGTTGCTGGGATTTAATTCGTTGTGCTCCAATACTTCGCGTTGTGCGTAGCTGTAATTTTGTTCTTCTTATATTTAAGATTATTTTGGCTCGAATACCTTCCATACCCGGACATATAAGTCCAAGGCCGACTTTTTAAGTGTTTTATGTGATATATGTTGGCGCAAGGCTGACAGACGTGTATACATGTAGGTGTGGAACACTGCTTAGGTCCAATACGGTCCTGTACGTCCGCGCAGTGTCCCGGTTATATGTCCTTTTTCTTTCGGCTTATATTTAAGGGTGGGTATTGGTTCGAACACCTTCCATACCCGGTTAGCTGTCCTAAAGTGAACTAAAATGTAAAGCTCCGCCTATTGATGATCAGTGCCATCTGAATACGTCGTCAGTAACCAATAGTATTTAAGGGACCAGGGAGTATCAAGATTAGCATCCAATGGGATTGAAGTAGAATGATGCAATCCTTGACATTTGGCAATGTCACCAATTTGGGAAGGCGCCATGGTCTAATGCGTCTCATCCAAGATGGTAGAGTATTATCTGCTCTTCTATTGGCTATAAGATTGGTGGGAACGAGAGGAACGAGATGTCCCTTTTAAGCTGCCGTGCAAAACCGATATTTACCGGGCTTATTCGATTTAGAGTCGTGTAGATACTGATCAGCTAAATCAGTGTACCCGATAAAAGTTCGCATTGTTCGGAGAAAGAGCATTTACTTTATTGCGAACAATGTAGATCCTGAGCAGGCTGCGCGCATGCGCAGGCTGAACAGGTTATATAATAGTCGCAACAAAGGAACAACGCCGTATGGTTAAAATAGTGTCCGGATATAAATATGCTTATGCAATTATGTATAACTCTATATACTTAATTAAGTAATGATTGTCTTGCAGACTGTAGCTATGGCGATAAATCCGATTGGTGTGCTACGAACATCCCGTCACGTGACGACCGACGCATGTGTTACTTTGGTCACAATGCTGATTTATGCTGCGGCTCGTGTTCGAAATATAGAGACAGTGCGAGTATAGGTGAGAACGTCTATCCATGGCTATTGAGTATACTGTTCGATATATATATATATATATTACTTAGTGATCGCCCGACTTTCTAAGCCAATCACTGGCCAGTATCGAGCTACACATATTTCACATACCCGCGTCCGCACAGTCTGATCTGGATCTGCACTGTTCGCCATTTCATCAATGAAACACCTGTCATGCTTCGTACAAGCAATACTGGGGCCCGTTTCACTATACTTTGTAGGACTAAAGTGCATATTTAGGATCGTCTGTAAATCTCAATTGATGGATTTAAATTAATTGAGAATAGCTGTATATGCAGCCTATGCTCAATAAGTGTAAATCCAATAATTGTTTACAAGAACACACTGTTAATGAGACATTTACAGTCTATCAAAATATTGCACTTAATGAACATTTCAGTCGTACGAAGTTTAGTGAAACGGGCCCCAGACCTTTACCAGGCTACAGGAGGTTGCCATTTGATCAGCAGCTACACTGATCACAAACCCTTTACAACCCCTTTCTTAAGTCACAGCCACATATTTGTCATATATTTATAATTATTAGCCGATCTATTTATAGATCGGCTATATATTGGTTATCCATTGGTTTGTGAAAAAAGGTTGAAACCACCCTTTTCTCCTATGTTCGGTAATCTACAAACGCGAAATTTGTTGTATCACTCCCAAACTACATCAACCGGATAATTTTTCATTTTTGGCCATTATCTTTGTTTAAAACTTTAATGAAAAGTCATGCAGAGCATGATGTTATTAGTCGATCAAATCAGGATTCAATATATGTCCACATTTTAGTAGTTACGGAATCTCTGGGAAAAGTGAGAGAAGTGTTGATTTCCTCCCCAACCAAATTCTCCCAGTTATATTTAGCTATCATTAATATCTGATCATAGCAATACTGTCTTGTGATATTCAAATGTAAACAATATTATTCCGGTTGAAAGAATTAACCTTTGAATATAGGTGAAGGCGCTTAGCATTACACAAATATGTAGCAAGTCAACCGAAATCTCATAAATACCCGATTTTTGGCGGCCATCTTGAAAATATGATAATTATATACTGAATATTAGTGTAGTTTACGTAAATTCTTTAATATAACCATCGTAAATGTTTTTAGCAACTTACACCAATGTCCAAGTTAAGGACTTTGACCTATTGGCTCATATATTGGCAATTTTCGACTTCCGTCAATTATAAAGTTCAATGACCTTGAAATGACCTTGAACTTGGTTTAAAAAATGGCACCCGGATTTTTTGGAAACCTTATACATTCAAGTTTATAAAAACACCGGGTGCCATAAATTAACACGAGGTGCCAGAATCTTATATATATACCTACAATTGCCCCTGGACTAGAAGGCAAACCGCCTAACTTTAGTTTACCGAACTCTTTTAGATAAAATGTTTATTTATAGCCAAATTGTGTTATTTCGCTATATTTAAAGTTTTCAACAGAGATAATGGCCAAAAATGAAAAATAAAAAATATCACGCTTTGTAACGAATAGAAGGCAAGCCGCCTAACTTTAGTTTACCGAACTCTTGTTAAAACGTTTATTTATGGCCAAATTACCGAACTCTTGCAGTTAAAACGTTTATTTATAGCCAAATTGTGTTATTTCGCTATATTTAAAGTTTTAAACAGAGATAATGGCCGAAAATGAAAAATTATCCGGTTGATGTAGTTTGGAAGTGATACAACAAATTTCGCGTTTGCAGATTACCGAATATAGGAGAAAAGGGTGGTTACAAACTTTTTCACAAACCAATGGATAACCAATATATAGCCGACAATAAGATACAAACCTATAAATAGATCGGCTAATAAATATAGCGAAATAACACAATTTGGCTATAAACAAACGTTTTAACTACAAGAGTTCGGTAATTTGGCTATAAATAAACGTTTTAACAAGAGTTCGGTAAACTAAAGTTAGACGGCTTGCCTTCTATTCGTTGCAAAGCGTGCTATTTTTTATTCGTGATTTGATTTGACCGGACCAATGTTGGCTCACCCAGCTGACCAATCAATCGAACAGTTGCCGATCACGTGATCTTGATATGCGCGCCAGCTTCATTTCCGAGATAGACAACCAGATACAGGTAATATGTTTTGCAAAGTACATTTGAGTATAAATACTGCCCAGTATTCAATACTGCCCAGAATATACGCTACAAACTGTTAATTAACAATATGCGAGTGGGGATTGTCCCTGTAGTATATTTATACTGTACCGAGAGAAAAGTGGAGCCATTACGGCCCTTCTTAGATACCAGATGTTTTGGGGAAAGTTTTGATTAAACTAGGAACTAAAGAAGGAAAAAGAAAATGGCCGTCATTAAGTAGAGTGGAGGTGACACTGACAATGCTCGCGCATTGACAATGCTCGCTTAATATTTTCTTTATCGCCACAGGTCTCTGTTGAATATCAAAATATTCCAGATTTTTGTTTCTGAATGTACAAAATAATAGTCTTGTCTCCATGTTGTACATTTTCGTTGCAAGATCATTTCACTTGACGATGTGATGTCACGTGACGACACGTCACTGCAGATGCAGCATTTTACTGAGTTTAATACGAGAGAAAGCAGCTTCACAATTTACTAAAAAACATGCTGAAGTGGACTGATAATGATATGTAGCTCCAGTATGTAGAAGTGTAATTAAAATTATTGTAATTTTCGTTCATTTGTTGCTTATTTATGGTTAAACTTTATAAATCGCTCATTCTTTTACTTATGCATTAGTAAATGTAACCCCCCCCCCCACACACACACACACACACACACAGCCAGGGAATAGTGGGGCTTTTATTTTTGCTGCCGTTAAAGCCCCGGCCCCGGGGAATCATGAAAGGTTAAAGCCCCGGGGTACCCTGGGGGGATTCACATTGACTGATGCATTAAAAATATGAACATTACAACAATAGCTATGCGCGAGCATTGGTGAACTATTGCTCAAACTTTTAGTGGTATAAAATAATATCCTCAGTGAACTATATATAGAACGTGGAAGTCGACGTCGTTCACAATCATTCATTGACGAGATATCGTCACACGAGGACACATTTCTCTCGCTGACAAATTTTGTCAGGTAAAATGTTATTACTTGAATTGTATTGAGAAATAGCCTTTACGGCATATTTTGGAAGGATTAGATGGATATATTTTTTACTTTCGCCGAGGTGGCTAGACATGCCATGGCGTTTGTTGAATTTGAGATTTGTATTCGAACGCCGAGGTGGCCCTCTAATGCCATGGTGCTTGTTGATTTGGAGTTTACTTTAATATTGTCATAGCCTAGAGGGCTTTATTCTAATATTTACATAGCCGTCGACGGCTTATAATGGTGCTTTGTGACCAAAAAGATTTGTTTTCCAACGCCGAGGTGGCCTCTTAATGCCATGGCGTTTATTGATTTGGAGTTTAATTTAATATTGTCAGTCATAGTTTAGAGGGCTTTATTCTAATATTTACATAGCCGTCGTGTGCTTATAATGGTATTTGTGACCAAAAAGATTTGTTTCCAACGCCGAGGTGGCCTCTCAATGCCATGGCGTTTGTTGATTTGGAGTTTACTTTAATATTGTCATAGCCTAGAGGGCTTTATTCTAATATTTACATAACCGTCGAGGGCCTATAATGGTGTTGGTGACCTTTGTGTGGAAATGCTATTTTGGCATATTGCGATAGTTGTCTCCCTTGTCATGATTGTGATTTATAGATTGGCAGTGGTGCATCTTGGCGAAGTGTGTACATATTTCGGGTTGGTTTGATTAGTAACATTATAGTCTCTTTGGCAGGTAATGTAATGATTTAATGTTTAGGCTTGCACGCTATATCAGAGCCTTGTTTTATTATTACCAGTAGTAGTATATAGGGAGTCAGTTCGTTACCGCGAAGTGTGGGGGAAGAATTGAAAGCAGTGGGTAGCCCCATAGGTACCAAAAACAGTAAAATTTCCTGTTAATTTAAAGCGAAATAAATACAACCCACAGTAAAACAAAATGATACCACCAAAGTTTGTAAAATGTGTCCCCGATTTGCAGCGGTTTCGGCTACCCTATTTCAGCTACCTAGTTTAAAATACGTTCCCGATTTGCAAGGGTTTCGGCTACCCAACGAAATAGTTATAGGAGTGTAAAAAATCTTCTAGCAACCTAGTTTTCAGCAACCATTCTATCTCTACAAAAAGTGGAAACCACGAAAGAAGAACTAGAGGTCTGTGGGATCTGCCAAATTTCTACTCGTTTTTGTGCACAATCGGTTCCAAAACTGCTTCCAGCATGGAAAAATAGTCAATTGAACATATAAAAATGTAGCTGTATACAACCACGGCAACAAAAATTTCAAAAATGTCTATTCGAGCAACTTTCCAAACAATGGGAATACGAGCGAAGAACAGTGTTTCTAGGCACTTGCTTCTAGAGAACACGTACGAGAACAATCTAGTCTCGGACATAGCAAAAGTAGACTACTTGTTCGGCCACGAGGGGCAAACACGACTCCAACCTCTAGATGGTCTGCCTGCTTTCGTCGACGATCTGTACGTTTTTGGCTATTTGTCTAGAGAAGAGTGCGTAGCAGTAGGAAAACAAAGTCTCTTGCACGACCGGCGATACAGGGTCTGCAAAAAATTGCGTGGGAAAGATAGCCATAGCAGCTAGAGAAACAATAGGTCTGGGGCAAAAGCCACTGCATACAACAATACTGCACACAGTCCGAGAATGTGGAGAATACGGCAATAGTACCATACGAAACACGATAGATAGATAGAAGAATGTAGTGGGGAGAAAGCGCAAAAGAATTGGACCCACCAGCACAATGGACTGTACCCATACGCGGAATTTGTAGCAAAGATAGCAGTGTCCGAAATTCCGATAGAACTTCTAGAACAGCAATTGCCAACAATGCAGGCTAGATTACAAGCAGTAGGCATGGACATCTACTGTGTAGACTACACGCAAGACTTTTCTGGGGTCCTAGATAGAAAAGCGCTAGTAGAACATCTCGAAAACGACCAAGGATTTGTTCTACAGGGTAGTAGTACTGGTTGGGGAGGGATAGAAGAAAGAGGAGGCACAATTCTAGACAATACTAGTTCTGTTGGGAACCACGTTTGTAGCTGGATACAGAAACACGACAGCAAAACAACTAGAACAAAGTTGTACAACAAGGTAGTCTCCAATTTCGAAGCCGGACAGATCCGAGATCCAGTAGGTGGCCATCTAGCAGACTACGCGGATTGCACCAACGAACATCTACGAAAAACTTGTGTACACCCAGTTGCACGAGAATAGAAGTTTCTGTGTACGCTAGTTCTGCACTCTCTAGAGAAAATGCAGAGGACGTTCTAGCACAAGCAAGAGACACTGTTTCCCTAGGTGGAGACATATTCGTAGTACAGCCTCCACGCAGACAGTGGGAGAATCTAGCAAAGAGTCTGGATAGATGTTTTGTACTAGGAGACAAGCCATGTGGACAAATATTTGTAGCATGGTACGCACATACAGGAACAGGTAGGATATCTGGAGTACGCATACGTCCGACTCCCGCAACACTAGAATGTCCGGAAAAATGGAAGCGAGCAATGGAATGGGCTGCAGCAGATTTTGGCTTCCGAGCATGTCCGATATTTGTATCCGAGATTCTGTCTGTAGAAGACGAAGAAATAGAAATGGCTCCACTACAGTGCTACGCAAAAGCAAGTGATTCCGCAACAATACTCTGTGCGAGCAAGAAGCCAACCGAAATACGCGCCAGAGGTCCAGATGTAGATCTTGCAGAGGTCTTGCCATCCACAGACTACGTTTGCTGGAAATGGAGAGACAAGAAAGCGCAACGTGTAGGTGTAGAAAAATATATGTACGATCTTGTAGAAGTTCCAGAGATAGCAGCCGCTAGAGAGGTTTCCACACTGTCTCCACGAAATAGAGCAGAAAGATTGCTACAATTTCGAGATGCCGAACAAGCCGAAGTTTGGAGAAGAGAAACACTAGAAAGAGAAACACCAGCAGAGTCTACGCCCGAGTACACCAGAAGATTCCTCGAACTAGAAAGACTAGCTGTAGCAGCCGCCGAACACGTAGAATACACCAGAAGAGAAAGAACGCCTCCGAAAAACTATTTCGTCCATGCTAGGAGGCCATGCAACAGAAAAGATCTCCTCGATTGCCAACAGCAATGTACTCTGGTGCATTGTAGGGTTTCGACGAGGTCCAACAAGTATGTACCAATACGGTGGCACTAGAGTAGTCTTGTGGAGTGCAGAAGGTGGCCAGATGTGCGTTTGGCCTACCAACGCGCTTTCCAAAATTCTAGATAGCTGCGAAATATGTTCGAGAAGCAAGTTTGCGGCGCCAAGACAACATTCTGGTTGCCCCAACATGTAGCTCTCCGCATACGAATTTGTCCGACAAGGTTGTTCCAAGCAAACGGACGTACAATCCAGTGGAACCCGATAGAAGTAGAGGAAACACCAAATCCAGAAGAGCTCGAAAGAATACAAAATCTTGCAACAGCTGCAGAGGAGTACGGGTCTGTAGAGAGGCTCTGCCTAGAGGAAACAACATTGGGAAAGACGAAGCCACAGAGAGATCTAGATCTAGAACCAGGTTTGTACAGCTGTAGTAGATACGCCAATACAACATACAGGGGAGCAGATAGAACAATACTATTTCTAGTAGCTACAGACGAGGATGGCACACCTACAACAGGAGAGGAGATTCCAACATACGGATACTTCCTCCAACAAGAAGTAGAAAAGATATCTACTCCACTGTGCGAGCTGCAGAACCCACTTCGATGTAGAATGGGGGATGTCCGCACAACCAAAAGCAAGAAGAAATCTACAACATTTGTAGTGTGCCCAGTGGTAGCTACAGTGCAGACAGAAGTCTACAATAGAAAGCATACATATTTCCACTATTTTCTTTCCAAAGAGCTACTCCATTTAGAAAGGGTCGCGCCCTCCAGAGGGAGGGTGTACGGAGTCGCTAGTTTTTCCCTTCGGCGTACCGAACTGTTTTGCGGAGTGCACGAACTGGGCGTCGGGGTCTGGGATGTTCTTCCAGATTCTACAAGACTCTAGGGACACGAATGGGAACAGTGGTTTGCAGACCACGTACACCACCGCGAGAACCCCGAGCCACGACTTCGCATTCTCTACGGTTTTCAAAATGTCGTGTACCTCCTCCAGGTCGTCTTTCTTCGGATCGCCGGAAATTGCATCCAACAGTTTGCGCTCCAGGGTGTCCAACCGGGTCTCCAAACGTCTCTCCATGTCGAACATAGATTCTTCGAACGAGCTGGTATCTTCTAGTAGATTCGTGGGGAACTCGGTGGGGTCTCTGTAGACAGACGCGGGTACTACAGGGGGTGGGATTTTTCGTTCTTCTATGGTTTCTTGTTCTTCTAGGGGTTCTTCGGGCTTTGTACTAAACTCTACTGATTTTTCGAAGTCTAGCACTACCGATCCCGTACTTCTTCTTTGTTTCGTCGGCCGTAGCCTTCCCGCGGGTGGAAATAATTTCGCGAATATTTTCCGGGGACAAGTAGGTTTTTGGCATGTTTGCAAACGCTTCTATCTAGAGGGGGACATTTGTCCAACATGGAATTCCCAAATTGTTCGAAATGGTCGAAATACTTGTTCGTGGTGCTCGGATTGCTCGGATTGCGCACCAGATTGCTAGGATTGCGCGCCAGATTGCTCGGATTGCTCGCAAGGTCGAAATGTCTTCTACAGACAGAATCTCGGATACAAATATCGGACATGCTCGGAAGCCAAAATCTGCTGCAGCACATTCCATTGCTCGCTTCCATTTTTGCGGACATTCTAGTGTTGCGGGAGTCGGACGTATGCGTACTCCAGATATCCTACCTGTTCCTGTATGTGCGTACCATGCTACAAATATTTGTCCACATGGCTTGTCTCCTAGTACAAAACATCTATCCAGACTCTTTGCTAGATTCTCCCACTGTCTGCGTGGAGGCTGTACTACGAATAATGTCTCCACCTAGGGAAACAGTGTCTCTTGCTTGTGCTAGAACGTCCTCTGCAATTTTCTCTAGAGAGTGCAGAACTAGCGTACACAGAAACTTCTATTCTCGTGCAACCCCTACGCTGCACATCTGGGTGTACACAAGTTTTTCGTAGATGTTCGTTGGTGCAATCCGCGTAGTCTGCTAGATGGCCACCTACTGGATCTCGGATCTCTCCGGCTTCGAAATTGGAGACTACCTTGTTGTACAACTTTGTTCTAGTTGTTTTGCTGTCGTGTGTCTGTATCCAGCTACAAACGTGGTTCCCAACAGAACTAGTATTGTCTAGAATTGTGCCTCCGCTTTCTTCTATCCCTTCCCAACCAGTACTACTACCCTGTAGAACAAATCCTTGGTCGTTTTCGAGATGTTCTACTAGCGCTTTTCTATCTAGGACCCCAGAAAAGTCTTGCGTGTAGTCTACACAGTAGATGTCCATGCCTACTGCTTGCAATCTAGCCTGCATTGTTGGCAATTGCTGTTCTAGAAGTTCTATCGGAATTTCGGACACTGCTATCTTTGCTACAAATTCCGCGTATGGGTACAGTCCATTGTGCTGGTGGGTCCAATTCTTTTGCGCTTTCTCCCCACTACATTCTTCTATTCTATCTATCGTGTTTCGTATGTACTATTGCCGGTATTCCCCACATTCTCGGACTGTGTGCAGTATTGTTGTATGCAGTGGCTTTTGCCCCAGACCTATTGTTTCTCTAGCTGCTATGGCTATCTTTCCCACGCAATTTTTTGCAGACCCTGTATCGCCGGTCGTGCAAGAGACTTTGTTTCCTACTGCTACGCACTCTTCTCTAGACAAATAGCCAAAAACGTACAGATCGTCGACGAAAGCAGGCAGACCATCTAGAGGTTGGAGTCGTGTTTGCCCCTCGTGGCCGAACAAGTAGTCTACTTTTGCTATGTCCGAGACTAGATTGTTCTCGTACATGTTCTCTAGAAGCAAGTGCCTAGAAACACTGTTCTTCGCTCGTATTCCCATTGTTTGGAAAGTTGCTCGAATAGACATTTTTGAAATTTTTGTTGCCGTGGTTGTATACAGCTACATTTTTATATGTTCAATTGGACCATTTTTCCATGCTGGAAGCAGTTTTGGAACCGATTGTGCACAAAAACGAGTAGAAATTTGGCAGATCCCACAGACCTCTTGCGATGTTTTCTAGTTCTTCTTTCGTGGTTTCCACTTTTTGTAGAGATAGAATGGTTGCCGAAAACTAGGTTGCTAGAAGATTTTTTACACTCCTATAACTGTTTCGTTGCAAATCGGGAACGTATTTTAAACTAGGTAGCTGAAATAGGGTAGCCAAAACCGCTGCAAATCGGGGACACATTTTACAAACTTTGGTGGTATCATTTTGTTTTACTGTGGGTTGTATTTATTTCGCTTTAAATTAACAGGAAATTTTACTATTTTTGGTACCTATGGGGCTACCCACTGCTTTCAAGTCTTCCCCCACACTTCGCGGTAACGAACTGACTCCCTGTATACTACTCCAGTTTGCAGTGATTCGTGCCTGTGAATGTTCGTCCCGGAACTGTCACTGTCGGCACTAGTTTTTATGGCAATTTTCCTCTTTCTGTGACTGTTTATTTAGTTTTGTTATTTTCCACAGCGACGGGTATTTTTGCTTGTAGTACTGGACTCAAAAGTACTGTCTTGTACAGCTATAGTGTACTATTTGGTTTCATTTTACAAATTTACATCATAGAGTATTTACGGTCCCGTATCGTTTCGCCCCGATTACCAGTTCGCACCGGGTCGGTTCGCCCTGGGTCGATTCGCCCCGATTTTAAAACTTGCGTTGGATCTGGTTATGGATATGCGTTGAGGTGGGCCGTTTCGCCCCGATGTTAACGTTGCATCTGATATGGTTAAAATAACAGATGATATGGGTATGTTCGCCCCGATTTTACTGAGTATTGAATATGATGCCAATTGTGGGGTTAAATGAAAGGTATGTTAGGTGATTTTTGTCATGTCGATCGGGTATGTATATATACACTTGAAATTCATAATTTTGCATAGAAATATATATATAATAGAGAAGTATTTACAGAACTAGCTATAGATGCAGTGTATACTTTTATGGATAAATATCACACATTTTTACATCTACCTACATGGTCACAGATAGGGAGCTACATAGAGCCTCAATAGTTTGTAAAAAAAATTTAGGGCATGTTATCTAGATGAAAACATTTGTATAATACGTGAAAATACACCGAGTTTATCGAGTGTGCATGCCTTTGTGATCTCAAACATTGGAGGTTGATGGAAATAACCTGAGTTGTCTCAAAATGAATCAGTAAACACTTTATATATGTTTTGTATAAATCGACCATTATTTGTTGTGGATTTGTTTGTATTAGTTCGAAAATCGATCAAAACACACATATGTGTCCTTTAGTTCAAGTTGTATATATGTATCTTGTGCAATTAGGATTTAATTTGATTATTTAATATTTGTTCCGACTGGTTTATTGACTTGGCTGGTCAGATATCTAATCTGATATTAATGTGGTTTATGTTGAATATATACCGGAACTACAGAGTTCGTTTCATGCCTTGACTGGAGAGCGTATGGACGAGATCATGGAGATGGCCGGGAAAACAATCGACATAGAAAATGGCAGACTTACTCTACACATCGCTATCATTCTTCCCCTCTAATGAATTTATATCAGAATATGGGATATCCACCCGATGACTGACTCTAATTATATGTACAGAAGGTCGTCACGAGGTGCTAGTTCTACATTTCCCCGGGTCCATAGAATGGACTGGCGTCCACGGGGTCCGGGTTTGTGCCATTTTTTTGTGGTTCTACACTATACCGGGTTAGAGATTGCGAGGCTATGAAAGAAATAGTTATGTCATCAATTTATATTATCGGGGCACATGTTGGTATATTGTGAAATCATGTTGCTGTATTCTTTAAAATAACACTAGTAATGTCTTATTATCGCATCAGGAGTGCGGATAGAGCGACAGTTCATGTATGTGTAAGTTATCCATTGAATACGTACATGTGCCATCTTTTAAGTGTTAGTTAGAACTAATTATAAATTAATCTGCTAAAAAATAGTGACTGTGCGTATCCTATTTATAAAACATCCATAGACGCTTATTATATGTATAGTTTCATCATCGATATAGACGCTCATTGTAATCAAGTAAGACAGATAGGCGGTGATTTTGTGGCTGATTTTGCCATCGACGTCTTTGGCATTTTTCAATAATTTTATTGAAAACTGTCCTTGTAAACTTATCAGTACGCATATATTTTCAAGCCAATTGATTACTCGGTGTTCTAATTGTGTTTTGGTACGCAGGGCTTTCAATTTGAATTGGGTTTTCAGATTTTTTGATTGCGTATTTATGCAAATACGCAGCTTATCAAGACCTCTGTAATGTAATGTCAATTTATTTATGACAAATCACCAGATCGATTAAATATTATTAATGTGGAATTTTAGTGTATTTGGTGTAGAAGGATTCAGCTGAAGTTCGGTTTGTTAATTTTCTGCTTTGCTGGGACCCCTCGTTTGATACCCAGAGGTGTCTGATGCCTCAGTGGATCTTTGATTCACGCGGGTTGAAGGTGAGGGTTACCTGCTGTCTAGGTTGCCTATGGTGCTCTGTGTTTTATACATATTTGGTATTTTTGGCAGGATGATGACGATGGTAACTTCTGTGCTGATTTTATCGTGGTGCCTGAAAGAGAAAAACAGCTTGGACTGGATGTATATGGTCATGTTGTCAGAACGGAGTTATCATGGGTGACACTGGGAGGCAGTAGGCCCTCGTTTGATACCCGTATACCATCTGCAGAGGATGTGTGGGAAAATGACATTGAGTTTGATAGTAAGATAGTGTCTATGCTTGGAAAAAACCTGGCCTTCGTGGCTTTGCCTCGTTTCTTGTTTGATATTATGACAAAAACAATTTTAAAAGTACGTTCTTGATTCTTGTAAACTTACTACCATTGTACAGTTATTATTTGCCTCTGAAATTATATTAAGGCAGTAGACGTGAAATTACTTACTGCATGGTATTCTCCATAGTTATGTATATTACAGATGTAATGCATATAATGATTTGATAATCTGTTCAAAATGAACCGCCTTGTTGTTATATACATGACACAGCAATTGAATTTGAGGGATATGTACATTGATTTTGGTGTAAATATTATGCATGTATGCTAGTACGGGAATTTTTGATAGCTGACCGTTGTGTCATATTTGGACATGGTTTCGTGCACTCATTGATGCAAGACTTCGCAAGACAATTGCTGTTACTATGCAACATATGCCTAGGATATATGCTGCTAGCGTTTATATTGTTGTATCATTTGATATATGTGTCTGAAAATGAGTTTAACTCGCCATATCCCTCAATTGTTGTGTATGTGATACATGAATGAATATAGTGGTCTTCCTAAGTGTATACATGTATAACTGTTATATACAACATGTACACGTCCTGGAACTTTGATGCAAATTATAAAGTTTAATAAATACATTGATTGTTACGAGTAATCTATACCCCTCAACAATTGTAAGGAACCACCAGACTCGATGTCTTATTCAATATACGGTTTCTGTCGATGTGTGCATCATATGTGTACCTGTGATCTCTGCTTTGCTATTTCTGAAATCAATTACATCGTACTGTATATATAGTTTGATTTGGCATATACAGCAGATATACAGCATATATATTGCCAGACGGTACTGTGTTTTATTATAGGAATGAATGGCCTTTTTGTGGAATGTATCGGGGTATAAACTTGGAAAAGTCGCGGGAATACTGCACGAAGCGATAAAAAGGCCATTCATTCCTTATAATTTCAGCATTTGAAATAAATTCATCAAGAAAATGTGTTTATTTTCCGTTTTCTTAAGAATTATTTTAACTGCGCCTCACGGTTACGGAAAGTAGTTTGGCATGGAGTTTACTGGGATATAAATTTTGGACGGAGACTTGCAACGGACCAATCAAATGTTAGGGAATTGTGTAAACATTTTTGTGCTGGAATTATAAGCTATTGAGTAGGGTGGTCCGTTACTGAGGATATGACACATTTACGACTGAGTGAGATGCTTTACGTCTTGTTGTGTCATTTTAGAAAATATTAAGAGTATTGGGAGAAGGGAATCCGAAAAGTGGTTAATGAAGCCTTAAAATATATGTGGCATGAATGTGCACTGGTCACTTGACAGTTTCCCCCAGAACTTACTACGACTGGCGACTACATGCTTGAGAGACAATCACTGGGGATAGTGTCATATCCTCAGTGAACTATATATAGAAAGCGGAAGTCGACGTCGTTCACAATCATTCATTGACGAGATATCGTGAGACTAGGCAGCATATGAATGCTGAAGTTGTGTGCTCTGTTAGTGTTACAGTAGGGGTGATCATTGATAACTGGTTAGATGATATATGTTGACTAGGATATATTCCGTTTTCCCAATCCCCACCCTCCCTATGATAATCTCGGTCATTTAGTTGTCAGGGGCCCGTTTCACTAAACTTCTTACGACTAAAATGTGCGTAAGTTCAAATTTAAGATCGTCTGTGAATGTCAATTTATGGATTTACATTTATTGAGCATAGGCTGCATATGCAGCCTATGCTCAATAAATGTAAATCCAATAATTGTTTACAAGAAAATGTTGTTAATGTGAAATTTACAGACTATCATAAGTTTGCACTTACGAACATTTTAGTCGCACGAAGTTTAGTGAAACGGCCCCCTGGTCACTCCACAGTTTCCCCCAGAACTTTCTACGACTGGCGACTTCATGCTTGAGAGACAATCACTGGGGATAGTGTCATAACCGCTCGCTCGATCCTGGTGTAAATGTTACATGATCATTGATAACTTACTATTATAAAGTAGGGATTCTCGGAGATTGAAGAGCAATGGGCACATTGATACGCCAGATCAGGATGTTATAATTTCACTGCGGAATATGTTGTTATAAATTCACCACCGATGCTGCGATCCCACCCCCACCCCCACCCCATACAGTTCAGAGTACTGGTTCTACCCAGTCTACCCGGCTCTAAATAACTTAAGTTACAAGTCACAATAGGTTGAATAAGGTCAACTGAGGTTAGGCAATAACAAATAAATTTATAGATTCTTATCCCCACCCGCCCCTAAAAAAATTGCCAGATTATTTTTTTGTTTGTATATACTTTGATGTTTTCAGCTCACTTACATTTGACTACCATAAGTATTGCTATGATCAGATATTAATGATAGCTAAATATAACTGGGAGAATTTGGTTGGGGAGGAAATCAATACTTCTCTCACTTTTCCCTGAGATTCCGTAACTACTAAAATGTGGACATATATTGAACCCTGATTTGATCGGCTAATAACATCATGCTCTGCATGACTTTTCATTTTATTTATTTAATTATATATACATATAGTTTATATGTGTTAAAGAGACGGTGCCCTTGTAGAGAAGTGGCCGTTCGCAGAGGTTCAATTGTATATATATACCAGTCTATATTTTATATCTCAATGTCCTATACAACAGCCACCTCTCTACAACAGCCAGTTTTTTTTTATTTTCCCATGGGTGGCGGTCATACATAGATTGCATTGTATCTTACAGGCTGTGAGTACGGCGACAAAACACGGAACTGTGATGCAGCCAGCTGTGGTCAATACAGTCAGGAGGACTGGGCTGAATGTTGTCACACCTGTCGTCACTTCCCCGGTGTGGGATAGCACGGCGGGTCTTTGTGGCTGTGACTGGAATAATGGTGCTTATGAGATTTGTGTTCGGTGTAGATCCTGATCAAATAACACACAGGATGATCTGGATGTACACTGGTCGCAAAATCAATAAGCCCCATTTTTCTTTATACATGTATGTGTGGCTGTGACTAGAGAAATGGGGATTATTGGGTTTGTGACCAGTGTAGATCCAGATCACCATGTATCTTATTTCATCAGGATCTACACCGAACACAAATCTCAAAATTCCCTTTCTTCCAGTCACAGTTTGAAGCGTGACGGTGTCGAATGGCGAATGGCGAACAGTGCAAATCCTGATCAGACTGTGTGGGTGCACAGGCTGATCTGGATCTACACTAGTCGCAAAATAACATTTCTCCAGTCACAGCCACATATGGAAAATGCCAACATTTTCATAGCAAATTTACCATGTGAGGCTCGGACAACCAGCATTAATCATGCCAAGATTGTCAACATCTGTTGACAATGCCAACTCGCAATCAAGCGATTGATTGTCTGTGCTTGAGCTGTAGAACAACTCAGGCTCAGTCAATCAAGTTGTTTGATTTCAAACACAATATTCAAGTATTTTGAAATAACGAAATATTGGCAAAACTAGAGCCAGTGAAAAGGGGCCTACGGATATCCCCGGCCGGCGCCTTGTCCGACCAACGAATAATTTCTTAATCATTTGGCCTTGACATTTGGCATGAAATGCACATGGGTGGGCTATAGAATGAACATATGGATGATGATACCACAGTATATGACGTTTCAAGTCAATCTTATGTACGGTTGCAGAGTTAATGGGTACCCGAAATCTTTAACGCAAGTCTTACGGACGGACGAACAGACGAACGGACGAACTTACATTTCGGACCTTAGGGGGTACTTGCTATATAAAAGATCAAAGGAAATACCCCGTAAGACACAATAGGCTTACGGGGTACGGATTAAGTTCCATTGTGTTCTAACCCTAACCCATTGTCTTAGGCCACGCCCCCTACCCCATAAGTACCCTAATGTGTGCCCAGACGGACGGACGGAATGACGAACATTATATGCCCATTGACATACTTCGTATTCCGGGGGTATACATAACGCAGGTGGTCGTGTTGGAATTCCAAGGTTCGCTTCGGAATCCACGTGCACACGGACGACCGCTATATCTACACGTGGGGCCCGTTTCACTAAACTTCGTACGACTAAAATGTTCGTAAATGCAAATTTAGGATCGTCTGGAAATTTCAATCGATGGATTTACATTTATTGAGTATTGGATGCATATGCAGCCTATGTTCAATAAATGTAAATCCAATAATTGTTTACAAGAAAAAGAGTTAATGAGAAATCATAATTAATTTTGCACTTACGAACATTTTAGTCGTACGAAGTTTAATGAAACGGGCCCGTGCGTATTGGTGAGGGGATAATAACCAAATTGTGCCAGCTTGCAATATACTCATCTCCATAACCATCGTGAAATATGTTTACATTTAATAACAAAATATGTAAATTAGCTAAATAGCTGTCTAACGTGTCCATTATGTTTGACATATTCAATTATGACGGTGACTGGAGAAATAGGGAGTATGGTATTAGCGACCAGTGTAGACCCCGGACCAGCCTGCGCATCCGCGCAGTCTGATCCGAGTCTGCACTGTTCGCCATTGTATCACTGAAACCCATGTCGTACCTTTGACCCACAACATAATGCCAATACAGTTGAATGAGTGTGATTCCAGGCCAGGAGCTAGACTGACAACAAATACCATAAGCCCCATTTCTCCAGCCACAGCCACAGGCTGTGGCTGGAGAAATGGGACTTATGGCATTTCTGGTCAGTCTAGATCCTGATCTTCTAACACATTCCCGCAGTCTGATATGGATATATACTGTTAGTTAGAAGCGGGATATGTGATTTACTGACTGAATGGCGAACAGTGCGAATGCACGGGCTGATCCGGATCTACACTGGCCGCAAAACCCATAGGCCCCATGTATCCAGTCAATGCATGTGTACGGTTGACATGATTATCGTAATTTAAATCTTCGCATGAATGTAGTTGTCCATAATAGCTATTTATTAAAATACGTGGTATTTGACACTGGCGAAAATGGGGTGACCTACTTTACAAATATAAATGTTAATACGCTCAAGTATGCGTGACCGGCATGTCACTGATTCTGAACTTAACACCGGCGTAAAATGTTTTACGTCGAACAACACACCGGTTTTCTGACGAGATGCCACTCACCTCGGCTATGAGCTATAGCATAAATTTCTTGCGCCGGTTACTAGACGAACATGTGTTTATGCAGTATCTTACGCATGTAGCTCAATGGGAATTCGTCAGGAATCGGGCACCTATTCCGAACGTGAAACATTATATACATGTTACACTGGCGTGGGGTGCAGCCCCAGTGTATGTGGACGCGCTGTTACAAGGTGTATGATCACGTGGTACTAACAACAGCAACAACAAGTACTGAAACTTCCAGAATCCATCCGATTCAAAGTACGTATTATTTTATACTGTCCTTATTATGTAACGGATTTTGATGAAATTGGCGAATCAAACGCGTCTCGTTAAGCTGCATTTTGTGGTCTCTGTATTTTGGTGTTCATCTGTCGTTTTTGCGAAGAATCGATTTCCGTGTCTACCGATACGGAAATCGATTATTCGCAAAAACGACAGAAGTCTGTGTCAAACTCCCTGGACCAACAAATGCAGCTCATGAAGACGCGTCAAAAACCGTTGCATATGAAGGAAAATATCAAATAATACTTTTGGAGTGGGCGAGCTTTCAACACTTTCAGCCGTTGTTGTTGTTGTGGTTGTAACCACGTGATCATGCACCTTGTGTTAGTGAAAACAATAACTATAGTCGGTTCCACGTTTTGCTGCCGACGAACCTTTGACTATTAAACACATTAAATCTAAACAATATTTAAATGTATCTACTTTTCCATCAATAATAAAAAGTCACCCTTTCCTATCCTTTTGTTTGATGAAATTATATCAAATATTGATTGTATTTCGATAGAATCAATTGTCCAATGGGTCTAGACACAGACTCGTACGCAGAGGGGGTGCGACGGGTGTGTAACCCTTTAAACACAATATAAACACGTTAGACATATGTACAGCTATGTTTTTAGACATTTCGTACTGGTGAATCGTTTTGTGCCAAAACCGGCCCTACCGCAGACCATAGTTGCAAACATGTCGGGAACTATGCAGTTTGATCTGAGTCTGCGCTGATTGCAATGCCCTGGGGCCTGTTTCACTAAACTTCGTACGAAAAAATGTTCGTACGAATATTTCTATAAATTCATTTCACACACAAACGTGATTCATAATGCTACCTTTTTTCTACCTACACGTAATGGTCATTACATCTGAACAACTCCACGTAAGATTTAACAAAGCGGCTACTAATGCAAAGTTTGTGGCACATTTTATTTTTGCACTTACGAACATCTTAGTCGTACGAAGTTCAGTGAAGCGGTCCCCTGGCGCCGATTAAACGGGGGCACGCTCAAAGCTCACAGCGTCGAACAAGCAAAAGTTTGCATTCAATGTCATTGAAATGAACACGGACTTGTTTATGTCATACA
The DNA here is from genome assembly GCA_029237695.1 of Conchocele bisecta. Classification (NCBI taxonomy): domain Eukaryota; kingdom Metazoa; phylum Mollusca; class Bivalvia; order Lucinida; family Thyasiridae; genus Conchocele; species Conchocele bisecta. The sequence goes on along the minus strand of CM055271.1, from coordinate 44,031,104 downwards.
TTTGCATTCAATGTTATTTGAATGAACACGGACTTGTTTATGTCATACATTTGCATTCAATGTCATTGGAATGAACGCGGACGTGTTTATTTCATACATTTGCATTCAATTTCATTGGAATGAACACGGACGTGTTTATGTCATACATGAAAGTATTACGGTTCAACTGAGTGATAACAACATACACGTTGGGTGGGTAGCGGGTGCACCCACTAGATTCGCCGGATCAGTCTTATGATGCTTCCGGCGCCCCTGAGAAAATGATGTATATGAATCCTTAAGCAGCCTTTCACCACGTGTCTGATGGTCACGATCGAATATACCCGCGTTCAGAAGTCATACATGCCGCTCCATCCGCATTTGGTACACAGTTTACACTCCTCCTTATGGCCGGACTTGTTTGCACAGTTCTTCTTTCTTTCCTGTATAAAAGCGAAGATAAAATACATAGAGAATACCAGGCTACATAGCCGAGACAGATAACATGGTATCAAAAGACACTAGCGGATTAGTCTATTTAATTAGGTAAGGTTTTATGCTACAAATAGAGAATAGTAGGTTAGTGCCGTGAATGGGAAAACATATCTGGCAAGGCTTAGGAAACGGGATGGGCGAGGCTGTCGATCTACCCTGGAAAATTCCTGATGACGCATATGTACATGGTTATCAGGATATATGACTGTGCTATTTGATAAGTCGCTACATTGATCCCATAAGCCCATTTTGTTCAGTCATATGAGTCACGACATGTGATTCGTTGCTTGAGTTATTTCATAAAAAAATGTTTACAAAAATTACGATAGTTTCCGTAAATAACGTCGAAAGATAACGACATTTGTATAGCAAACAGTTTCTGAAAATATATTTAATGAAAACTCGCGCATGTTCTTAGGTACAAAATCACATGGCGTGTCTCAATTATAATGACGAATGTCCCACCTCTGAATCGTCATTCAAATACATGCAGGACTGTTCGTCCCACTACTACCTGTGACGTTTCGTCCCAAAAGTGTCATTGGGACGAATAACCCGAATTTTCTGTCTGTAACGCTGAGCGACTTAAAATGTAAGTCGCCTAGCGTTATAGACAGAAATCTCGGGTTATGGGACGAACAGTACCATATTTCAACAACATTGCAAAGTATACTTTTCTAGCAAAGTATACTTTGAGGGAGTAATCGTTTATTTTTCCCAAAATGCATTATTTCATATAGAACTAACCACTGCATATATTTGATGATTTCAATTATGCAGAATTATTATACTGAATTTATTACATTATCACAGCCAAAATGGCTGTGATAATGTAATAAATTCAGTATAATAAAAATTAATAAATTTATCCTTAAATTGAAAATTTCTCCCTCAAAGTATACTTTGCTAGATAAGTATACTTTGCAATGTTGATGAAATAGGCTACAGGTCTAAAGCCGTGTGCCCCTACCCTACCTCGTATCTGGGGTTAACCTCGGCATGGGTCCCGTCACATAGCGGCGCCTTGTGCGTGTATTTACATCCACATAAGTAGTAGGTCTTCGTCTCCGGGGCCGTCCAGGCGAGAGGTTTGATCCCCGTCCCGTTATGGGAACCTGGATGCCATTAGCAAAATTATTATATACGAACTTTCGTTTCCAATTGAAACACAGTTAGCCATTGGGGTGGTGTGTGTTGGACCATGCTGATATAATTATATATTGCTTGTAAGTACGTTAAACTGTTGTTATTAACATAGAAACGAGAACAAAAATTACGTACTTTAAAAAACTTTATGGTGGCCATTTTAGATTGGACACCATTTTATTTCCTTAGTCCGTTCAAAATGAATAAAGACAAATCGGATTTTAACAGTGTATGTCAGCATTGTTCAATAAATTGCTTTTGACAATTTTTGCGAGACTTGGCGAGATAAAACGAGATTTAGGGAAAAAATTGCGGAGGATACAGAGAAATCTTTTTTTTTTTGCAATAAAGTAAATATTTTATCAAATTTCCTGAAATTAAAAGAAGGCTTATTTTTAAATTGTGATATTATAACATGTTATTTTGCATTGTGTACTAGTATATAGTTGTACGATTTGGGCAGGTTTCGTGAAACAGACAGTAAACACCATTGTAATGAACAATGCAGCACGACAGACCCGAATATTGTTCAACGACGAACATCTGTCACGTGATTGTATGATTATGCCCTACTAAGCACCGTCTTCATCATTGCGCTTACCGTCACAGAACGGTTGTGTCTTGCTGAGGCCACATGTACACCAGTATTTTGTCTCCCCTTCTTGCACCTCCACCGGATATGGGGTCAACTGAAACATTATACTGCGAATAGTAGATATGTGCCGTGAATGGGAAAAAATATCTGGCAAGGCTTAGGAAACGGGATGGGCGAGGCTCTGCCGAGCACATCCCGTTTCCGTGCCGCGCCAGATATTTTTCCCATTCACGGCACTAACCTACTATTCTATTTATCACGTCAACACTACAAATACATTTAAAATGTAAAAAATAATCCCAGCCGCATACTCAACATCGGAGAATCTACTATTATGACAACCGCACATATTCATACGCAGTGATTAGGTCGTATTGACAGGATACCAAACATGTTTCACGGCACCGTGTTTCATGGCACATACACACTGTGTTGACGGGATAAATAAACATTTAACGTCCAATATGTATACGTTATTTGAATTGTATGAGGATATATGCACTAGTTCCGCAGCATGCGATATTGTGCGACTTTAGGAGTTGCGCGGCGGAACGAGTGGCATATATCCACATACTAATCAAATAACCTTTATAGTATATACGTATATCATTCGCAACTTATATGGGATTTAAAAAATACAAAATATAAATAAAATAAACAAATTAGTGGTGATTTAGAAGGAACTATTTTGTGATGTGAAACGTAGTTGCGGCACTGAACTCATGATACGTCAATATGGAGAAATATTGACGTCCTGCGTTGTACAGTGGAACCTCTCTAAACCGGACACCCTGGGAGGTCCCCAGGGTGTCCGGTTTAGAGATGTTCCACTGTAAATCAGGCATATGCCCATTCTGTGACATACTTGTGTCTTTTGCAATCATGAACATGCATTATTATCTGAGATGCGTTATCAAGACACCTCTCAAAATTAGATGACACATACGTGCATGGTGTCCGGTTTAGAGAGGTTCACTGTATACTAAATTGCAGATACAGGTGTCGAAATATGAACATTGTATGTTTGAAAATTCAAAGGTTACAACCTCCGTATATAACGTTTTGAATGTCCCTCGTAGCCTGGGTCCGTTTCATTAAACTTCATACGAATAAAATGTTCGTAAGAGCAACATTATGATAGTCTGTCAATATCAAATCAAATGTTTCCTTGTAAACAATTATTGGATTTACATTTATTGAGCATATGCATATGCAGCCTATGCTCAATAAATGTAAATCCATCAATTGAAATTACCAGACGATCCAAAATTTGCACTTACGAACATTTAAGTCGTACGAAATTTAGTAAAACGGTCCCCTGCTCTCTTCGGTGCTAGCGAGTGCATAACATATGTACTATAAACACAATTCGGCTGATTAGAGGGTCGGACCCACGCTAGAGTCTGATATTCTGGGTATGGGTGCTGACCTTAGAATCAGAGATTTAGGTTAGATTCGGACATATCCACTATACCATCGATTGCGTGCTAATAAAGCATGATGGCGAACTATGTTGTTCTTGAAAGAGAGGCCCGTTTCACTAAGCTTCGTACGACTACAATGTCGTAAGTGCAAAATTCATTTCACATTAACACTGTTTATTTGTAAACAATTATTGGATTTACATTTATTGAGCATAGGCTGCATATGCAGCCTCTGCTCAATAAAAGTAAATCCATCAATGGAAATTTCCAAACTATCCTAAATTTGCACTTACATGTACGAACATTATAGTCGCACAAAGCTTAGTGAAACGGGCCCCAGGTGGTGATCACAATAAAGTAACACTAAGGTCATGACCTACCTGTGCCACGTGCATGGCCGGCTCTTTGCTCCCCTTATTCCCCATGGCGCGGCCTCGTGCGGGCTCGAATAGGGTGGTTCAGTGTGGTCGCCTGTAATGTCCGTGAGACGTAATTATAATTGAGACACGCCATGCGATTTTGTACCTTCGGACATCTGCGTAATTTCATTAAATACGTTTACAAAAATTACAATATTTTTCACAAATAAAATCGAAAGTGGTCAAAATTTTCAGGGTACTATGAACAAAATTGTGTAAACGTATTTCATGAAATTACGCAGATGTCCGTCACATGGTGTGTCAATTATATAGTTACTGCCACTCATGCTGGAATATGACCAATGCCATGCATATGGGCGGCCATTTTGAAATTACAAGATGGCTGTATAGAGTAAATGTTTAACTGGCCCGCCCTGTGCGCATAATTATAGTATTAAACTGGTGTGATGTTCGAACACCGAGGCATGGTGAAAAGCAGTTCAACAAAATTCAACATGACATCCTCGATCAAGTCGTAGTGTTACGAGTAGCTATGCTTCGTGGCTCTGAAAACAGTATACAGTGAAACCTCTCTAAACCGGATACCCTGGGAGGCCCCCAGGGTATCCGGTTTCGAGAGGTTTCACTGTAAATCGGGCATTTTGTCATAGCTGTGTGCTATGTGATCATGAACAGAGATAAATGACGTTCAAGCTCATCAATAAGAAGATCACAGGTGTGTTGTTGGTGTCTGGTTTAGACCGGTTTCAATGTACATGCATATGCGCAGTCTACATGGTGAACCCATGTTTTTATTGAGAAAGAAGACAAAATAAAACAGCAGCAGACGACACTTTTCGTTTCCTGCATTCTAAGGGTTAGTTTTAATTTGCATATGACACATTGTACATTCAGATGTACATGTGGATGTTGAGCTCAGCAGGTGCGGATCCAGACGGGGGCGTGTAATATTGGTCGAGCTTAGATTTTAACACATTGTTTTAATTGAAAAGATCTGATTATTTCCTTATTTCTCACCGCGTCGAGACGGTTCAACTGAGTGGTAACAACATATACTTTTGATGAGAAATAAGAAAAGAATACAGAAAATAATCTGAACTTTATGAAAGTTGACGATCATGTGTCATTTCAAATCCACGCCTTCACTAGATATAAATCCCAGATCCGCCCCTGCTCAGTGTATACTCGGTCACTGGTGCTGCCCTCCGTGCCAGCGTAAAATGTTTCACGTCGAAATAATTCCAGCACAAAAATATTTACACAATTCCCTAACATTTGATTGGCTCGTAGCAAGTCTCTGTCCAAAATTTATATCCCAGTAAACTCCCACGCCGAACTACTTTCCGTAACCGTGAGGCGCAGTTAAAATAATTCTTAAGAAAACGGAAAATAAACACATTTTCTTAATGAATTTATTTAAAATGCTGGAATTATAAGGAATGAATAGCCTTTTTGTTGAAATTATCGGGGATATAAACTTGGAAAAGTCGCGGGAATACTGGACGAGGCCTTCCGGCCTTCGTCCAGTATTCCCGCGACTTTTCCAAGTTTATACCCCGATAAATTCCACAAAAAGGCCATTCATTCCTATAATAAGCGCCGGTGTCCTAGTGAATTCCCATTCAGCTACATGCAGACGATGGAACACCGACACATTTTCGTCTACAGACTGGCACGAAAACTATGTGCCGGTTACTAGATCAAAATGCACTGATGGGATAACCCTAAATACAGTTTAGTGTCATCTCGTCAGGAAACCGGCGCATTTTTTCGACGTGAAACGTGTTCAAGGTATGTGGTCACGTGGTTTCGGAATCTGATTTTCCGATGTGACGTAATCTGTGACGTCATTTTAACAGTAGATTTTCATTAAAATCTTCATAACAAACGGACGGATTTTGATGATATGTAGCGCACCAAATACGATAGCATATGTGTTTTATGGGTGCTCTGAAATTATCAATTTTACAAAGAATCGAGTACCGTTTAGTTCTTACATTCACGTGCTCTAGTTGTTTGATTCTTTGTCAAAACGACAGAATTATGAGATTAAAGCCGCCTATATAATAAAGGGCAACGTGTACCGCATTTGCTTCTGTATATTTCATAAACATATGTCATTCCATTAGAAATATATTAAAGGAAATCTACTGTAAACACATCTAAAAACATGACGACACGCCGTTCGGAAACACTTGATCCCACACCTTGAAATGGCAAACAGTGTATATCCAGATGAGCCAGGATCTGCACTGTTTGTCGATGCTGATCGCTCAAGTGGAGTTTTGTGTCGGTTCACAGATGACGCCATATACTGACATGTATGGGTGTAACATTATCGCCATTGCAAGATGTTAAAGGAAATCAGTGATACTGGCTATGGAAGGTCTATCCTAGTTGTCTGCATAAAAACATACATTACCGTCGCCGCTAATCTTTCCAATAGTTTTCATTTTCGTTATTGTGCTCGCAATCAAGCAGCTTGATTGGCTAAGCCTCGGCTGTAGCATAGCTCATGCTCAGACAGTCAAATTGCAGTGACTGAATAAATGGGGCTGATGGGGTTTATGACCAGTATATCTCCAGGTCTGTATAGCTGGTTATAAGCACGACGGGTGTTTCGTTGAAGGAATGGCGAAGAGTACAGATCCTGATCAGACTGTGCGGATGCACAGTCTGATCTGGATCTACACTGGTCGCATAACCCATAAGCCTCGTTCCTCCGGTCACAGCCACATACCAGGAACTTTGACAACTTGGAGCAAGACAATAACGCAGACGGTTGTGGATTGTATACTGGTTATGTATGGTATGGTGTGGATTTCCTACCGATGGCGTACACTGCTACACAGTACGCCAGGTTAAAGGTACATGCCCACTCAGTAGGCACAAACTGTTCTTTATATCAGAGACACCATCTGTGATATGTTCTGGCAAAACAAACATTCATTCACCATTACCACACGTATTGATTGGTGTTATTATACATTTTATATCAGACGTCAATTTCCACACTGATAACAGAATTATCAAAAGGTAAATACAGAGAATAAATAGTAATGTCCCTTGACATTTTAAGGAAACACGGTTATCGCCCCTGATATCAGTGTGAAAATGCATGTTTGATATATCGTCCGGAAATGGTTCATTTTGCCCGAACAATGTTATATCTAATGTATGGACGAACAAAATATACCTCCCTATATTATAACCTGGCACGTGGGCATGTACCTTTAACGCCGGCGGTTGTAATCTGTACACTGGTATGCGTCCGTCACTCCTGACATTTCCCAATACATATGTTCCCGCCAGTTCTGTCGTCTCTCCGTTATTTATCGTCCAGCTACAACAAACTGCGATTTCTACGGAGCCCCGCAGAGGAAATTTTTTTTATTAATTAGTTCCCTTTATTTAACAATTCGTTCCCTCGAATTAACAATTCGTTACCACGAAATGACAATTCTTTCCCACGAAATAACAATTAGTTCCCTCAATTTAACAATTCGTTTCCACGATATAACAATTCGTTCCCTCGAATTAACAATTCGTTCCCGTGGGAACGAATCCACGGGAACGAATTGTTATTTCGTGGGAACGAATTGTTAAATTGAGTTGTTAATTCGTGGGAACGAATTGTTAAATTGAGGGAACGAATTGTTATTTCGTGGAAACCAATTAATAAATAAAAATATTCTACGTCCCATGACGTTTGGCCAATCCGACAATGGGCTTATCAACATAACATTAATAAAAGCACTGGATCTTACACAACCGTCTGTGTTAATCCTGCCGATAGTATCAACGTTTCACAACACAAAATAATTATATATATAGTTTATTCAACTACCATTTTGAAATACCGGATTTATTTCGCGAGACATCTGGAAATCCGATGTCGGATTGACAGATGTCTGTGATAATGTCTGATCATAATGGCTGTGATAATGTAATCAATTCAGTATAATAACAATTAATAAATGTATCCTTAGATTGAAAATTTCTCCCTCAAAGTATACTTTGCTAACGAAGTATACTTTGCCATGTTGATGAAATAGGCTGCTGATCTAATACAACCACTGAAGTATTTCATGTCGTATAATAATACATTACCGCCTGTGCTAAGCTTGCCAATATGTGTCAAGTTCGTTATTTCAAAAAGCATTGTGCTTGAAAACAAGCAGCTTGGTTGGCTGAGCCAGAGCTATGCTACAGCTCAGGCTCAGACAACCAAACTGTTTGATTGCGAGTTGGCATCGTCAATAGATGTTCGGAAATGCTGCTAATCTGGGACATGTTAATATGACCTTCCGTGTTTCCAAATGACCGCTACACTGGCGTCAACCGCGATTTGGCCGTATTGTCGGTATCAGGACACAAACACGTGATGTCCATGTTAATACTACACTATTCTAAGATGAAAATATTCCTTTTAAACACTATTCTATACGTACTTAAACCCGACTGATGTGACCCAGTTATGTACGCAGGTGACTATATCACGGATGGAAAAATGGTTACTTAGAGGTTAATACGTGTCTAGTTTGATATTGACCTAGGTATCGGCCCGAGGTGACTTGGTATCAACCTGAGACCGAAGGTCGATAGCTAGGCCGATATCAAACAAGGCACGTATTAACGTCTGTATTACTTAGATTACTTAGATATCAATTTCAATATCAATCATCCGGCAGTTGTGATAATCCTATATTAAAATCTATACCGTTATCCATGATTGAATGATGAAATACAGAGCCTACAAATTTAAATTCCCGGTATCTGTTAAATTTTACGCAACCGATAAAGTAAACATACGCAATCCGCATGCCCAAAGAAACTGGTTTAACACGCGCGCGAGACATGGTATCGCACGGGAAACGGCGGTATCAGACTAGTAACGATGGTATCAGACTAGAAATGGCAGTATCAGACTAGAAGTTTCAGTATCAGACTGGAAAACACGCCGTATCAGCCTGGACTGTGTATGTTATTGCTGTAGGCAAATACAGGCAATTTCTAGACAAAAATTGATATATAAGTAATAAACATTTTTAAGATGAGATACCGATTTTCAAGGCACTAAGTCCCAGATAAGCGCAGAAAGTAATGAAACAGATTAGGTAAAATATGTTGGCAAATGGTTCGTCGATGTACAGTGCAACCTCCCTACAACAGCCACCCATGGGAAGACGCAAAACTGGCTGTTGAAGCTAGGTGGCTGTTGTAGGGAGGTTAATACTGAATTAAATTTTGTCGTCCGCTGTTTATTTATTTTCTTCGATAATTCTCATCGAAAACATGATTTGGCAACATTTTAGAATCATTTCCAATGGAAATGATTCTAAAATGTTGCCAAAGCATGTATTTATTGAGAAAGAAGGCAAAGCAACAGCAGACGACAATGTTTGTGTTCAGCAGTCTAAGGGTTAGATACAGAGGAAATCATCCATTTGGGATATAAAATAGCGGCTGTAACAGTTATAGAGAGGATGTTGTTGTAGAGAGGATATTGTTGTAGAGAGGATATTGTTGTAGAGAGGTGGCCGTTCGGGGAGGTTCGACTGTAATTACAGTGTATGACATATACATGTATGTTGGACATTTTATCATTAACCCGTTCACCCCTAAGTAACTGTAATTGACTGTGATATGCTAATTTTCCGATCAATCCAATCGTCACAAAATGATTTTCAGATTAGTCCATTTATGAAAAGGGGGTGTTTTCCAAATAATATGAAAATTACTTGCAAAAAGTGTAGATCCTGATGAGACGGCTCGTTACGAGCCGGCTCATCTGGATCTGCACTTTTTGCATAAACCGCTATATCGGGCTTTCGGGTTCAAAGGGTTAAGGACCCATTCTATACCTGATCATCAATTGATTCAAACATACATGTAATTGCTTCGCAAATGTGATGGACTATATGTATAACATATATGTGAACACTGCCTCGTTACTGCATCCTATGTATACAGCACATGGAGTGGCCAACTCGGCCATCTTTGTGTATTCTAGCCATCAGCCAGTTTCACCTCTTTTTGCGTTTGACATGCAAAGTAGAACTTTTGAATGATGTAGCTAATCATACACAGAGCCATAATATACGAAGATGGCCAACTTGGCCACTCCATGTGCCGTATAGGATACAGTGACGAGGCAGTTTTCCCAGAGATGTTATACATATATTCCATGACATTTATCTTTTAATAAAACGATGATCAGGTATAGAACGGGTCCTTAACGTGATAAGCGCATTCATACAAATGTTCGTACGATTTTGTTCAGCGAAACGGGCCCCAGACGTTGTAACAGGAAAACCAAAATCAACCATGCATTTGCGGTGGTGGTGTGCAACGGCATATCAACACCTAAGGTCATATAAGGCCGGGCCAACGGGTTCGATCCCGTATTCAACCTGCTGTATTGGGGACAACATCCTAAAATCAGAAAGGAATATGTACATCGAAACAAAACTTAGAATAACCTGATCTGGTGCCAGGTCCATACCACACGAAAGCCAATTGGCCCATTCCCCTAAAAGTAATAGGATTTACGATGCATGGGTTGTATAAAAGAAGAATTGGGTTTGGAATAATATGACGAAGTTTATTGCATTGAGCCAACTTGCGCCTGAGCAAACATACCATTTACTGTCATAGCATAGAAAGATACACATAGGCCCGGAATCGAATCGGGGGCCTCTGGATTCCCGTACCACCGCCCTAACCGACTGAGCTAACCAAGCACGAACCTTCAACCCATTTTGAGCTACGTGCCGTGACATATACGTAGCTCAGTATGGGGAGGAAGTGTGTATCTGTGCCAGGTTAGTTCCGTCTGTTAGAGCGATGGTACGGCAATCCCGAGGTCCCCGATTCGATTCCATGCCGATGCGTATCTCTCGATGCGGCAATACAGAGGTCCCCGGTTCGAGCTCCGGGCCGTTGCAAATTTTCCTCGTCCTGCGATAATCAATTTGAATGCACTTGCCTAAGAAACCAGCAATGTGAGTTAATACCTAAGAAGATTATCTCATGAATACTTTTACAAACTTTGCGATAATAGATTCCGCATTTGTTACGTCAACGTCATTTACCGAAAATATCATAATTTCGCAATATTACAATATTTTTCATCACAAATCGCACATCTAAGGTCATACAGATAAAGACAAATATTTATATCTCAGGTTATGCAACACAGCAGGTGTCGCAATAAAAACGGCTTGACAGTACGTTAGAAACATTTCTCAGATGCTGTCTCTGATATAAATAACAGTTTGTGCCTACTAAATGCACTGGCTCGATGACCTTGCATGATGTTAAGACCCCATGAAGTTGTCTTTTGCCCAAAGATACGCAGAATCGACCATTCGCAGCGGTAGAGGAACCGAACCAGGGGTCTCCCGATCCGCAGTCCGATGCTCTACCTACTGAGCTAATCCGGCCTACTGAGTTGGCATGTACCTTTAATCTAGCGTACTGTGTAGCAGTGTATGCAATCGGTAGGAAATCATACACCATACCTTACATAACCAGTATACAATACACAATCGTCTGCGCTATTGTCTTGCTCACACACAGCAGGTTTGCGTGAATACCAAAGTCACTAATCATGGCATTGTCACATGTGAATAAACACATAGCAGGGACGGCAAAATGCTCACCATTTCTCTAATTATGTTTCGAAACCAGCAGAAAGTCAAGGAAATAACGAAAGTTATACTTGAAACCAAAAACAGCCATTAACAAAAATCCCTCAGAATTTGATTAAATAAAATGATGTGTTTGGTCGGAATACGTCGATGACTGTCCATACATCTAATAAAACACATCTATGATATTTTAATGGACACACAGTGTCTTTAAAATAAACGTCGGAGCAAAATTAAATATGAATATATAATTCCAGCACAAAAATATTTACACAATTCCCTAACATTTGATTGGTCCGTAGCAAGTCTCTGTCCAACATTTATATCCCAGTAAACTCCATTCCGGCCTTCGTCCAGTATTCCCGCGACTTTTCCAAGTTTATACCCCGATAAATTAAAAAAATAATGCCATTCTTTCCTTATAAATCCAGCATTTGAAATAAATTCATCAAGAAAATGTGTTTATTAAATAGAATGCAAAACATGGCACGTGTATGTATATAGTACGTGCACCTTAAAGAATATAGTATAGAACATTTACTATACTGACACGACTATCGTTCATGAAATAGCAATAACCAATATGAATATAACAAGTAGAACAAAATCTGACCTACCTTAAGCTTATCGAGTTGGCATTGTCAATAGCTGTTCGGAAATGTTGCTAATTTGGGACATGTTAATATGACCTTCCGTGTTTCCAAATGGCCGCTACACTGGCGTCAACCACGATTTGGTCGTAGTGTCGGTATCAGGACACAAATACGTGATGTCCATGTTAATATTACACTATTCTAAGATGAAAATATTCCTTTTAAAAGCTATTCTATACATACTTAAACCCGACTGATCTGACCCAGTTATATACTGAGGTGAATATATCACGGATGGAAAAATGGTTACACACCGACTTTTCAAGGCACTAAGTCCCAGATATGCGCAGAAAGTGGTGAAACAGATTAGGTAAAATATGTTGGCAAATCGTTCGTTGATGTACAGTGCAACCTCTCTACAACAGCCAACCATGGGAAGACGCAAAACTGGCTGTTGTAGAGAGGTGGCTGTTGTATGGAGGTTAATGGAAATCTTCGCATTATAATCTTCGTATATATATGTATATCTCAGGTTATTCAACACAGCAGGTGTCGCAATAAAAACGGCTTGACAGTACGTTAGAAACATGTCTCAGCTGGCGTCTCTGATATAAAGAACAGTTTGTGCCTACTAAATGTAAATGCTTTGGTTTAACGACGGCACTGGCTCGATGACCTTGCATGTCGGGACCGACTAGTTAAGACCCCATGAAGTTGTCTTGCCCAAGGATACGCAGAATCGACCATTATCAGCGGCAGAGGAATCGAACCCGTGGTCTCCCGATGCGCAGTCCGACGCTCTACCTACTGAGCTGATCCGGCCTACTGAGTGGGCATGTACCTTTACTCTAGCGTACTGTGTAGCAGTGTACGCAATCGGTAGAAAATATACACAATACCTTACATAACCAGTATACAATGCACAACCGAGCGGCAGAGGAATCGAATCCGGGGTCTCCCGATCCGCAGTCCAACGCTCTACCTACTGAGCTAATCCGGCCTACTGAGTTGGCATGTACCTTTAATCTAGCGTACTGTGTAGCAGTGTACGCAATCGGTAGGAAATATACACAATACCTTACATAACCAGTATACAATGCACAACAGTCTGCGCTATTGTCTTGCTCAAACACAGCAGGTTTGCGTGAATACCAAAGTACTAATCATGTCATTGTCACATGTGAATAACACGTAGCAAGGACGGCAAAATGCTCACCATTTCTCTAAGTACGTTTCGAAACCAGCAGAAAGTTAAGGAAATAACGAAATTTATACTTGAAACCAAAAACAGCCATTAACAAAAATCCCTCGGAATTTGATTAAATAAAATGATGTGTTTGATCGGAATACGTCAATGACAGTCCATACATCTAATAGTCTTTAAAATAAACGTCGGAGGAAAATTAAATATAGAGAATACCAGGGTAGTGTATTTTGATATCAAGTTTATCATGCAAGCTAGGAAACGCGTAGGAATTCCGAGGCTTGCCGAGGAATTCCTACCGTTTCCGAGCCGAGCCTGATAAACTTGATATCAAAATACACTAGCCCGGTATTCTATTTAGCATATCAGGTAACGTTTTATGCTCGAAAATGACATTATATGACGTAGTATTCTATGGACAGAACGTGGACTGGTTTACGTTGCGTCATTACACTGACGTCATTCGGTAACGTCACGTGACGTCATCCGACCAATGGAACGTCAGTTTTCACGTAACCCGGATGTTGATATCAGGTCAATGCCTGATACAACAATATGTTATCAGTCAGTACGTATTCGGTCAATACAGGGCAGGTTACCTGATAAATGAATATATATGCATACTATTTGTTTATTAAAGAGGTTAGTGGAAGAAGGGGGCTAAATCTCTCATGGATTTAGCCTCCTTCTTCCACTAACCACCTAGCTTGAATCAATCTACAACGTCTACAAGCTATTGATAACGATACCAGTTAATAATTGAAGAACACAGTGAATGAAGGGGGTTGAGGGATTTAACCACCTTCTTCCGCTGGCCTCTTCATTCAATGTATCACCTCTGCATGATATTGATACACAAATAGAATGCAAAACATGGCACGTGTATGTATATAGTACGTGCACCATGCAGTATATAGTATAGAACATTTACTATACTGACACCACTATCGTTCATGAAATAGCAATAACCAATATGAAAATATCTCGCCTACCTTCGTAAGCAAATCCAATACAGAAATGTCGTTTATGAATGGTGCGGTGTCCTGTTTGTAAATCTGATACAACACGTATTGTGACTCGAGAACTGTGACGTAACGGTTTTGCGACCAGTGTAGATCCAGATCAGACTGTGCATCCGCACAGCCTGATCTGGATCTGCACTGTTCGCCATTTCATCAATGAAACATCCGTCATGCTTCTAACAAGCAAGGTAAATCGTTATCGGGCTACGAGGGTGTGCTGTTTGATCAGGAGCTGTATCGGTGACAAATCACAGAATCCACATTTCTCCAGTCACATGCACATATGTTGCGATGAATGGAGAAATAGGGCTTCTGGGTTTTGTGACCAGTGTAGATGCAGATCAGCCTGTGCATCTTGGTCGTACGAAGTGTACGAAGTTTAGTGAAACGGGCCCCAGTTCGCCGTCTTTCGACGCCTTTTTTACGATTTTTGTTTTTTACAATAATGGATTATACATAATCCAAGGTATCTTATGTAAAAATATTTGGGCACATGCCTTTGTCTTGTATGTAAATAATGTATATTTATCTCGTATGGATATGCATTCATAATAAGCTATTACCTTTTTTTCAAATCCATGTACATTTCACATGTAATTGATGTACCATGTATTGTATGAAATAAATATTGTTTTAACCCTTTCACCCCTAATTCACTAGAATGGATTTTGATATGTTAATTTTGCACCCATTCCAACCATCACAAAATGATTTTCAGACCAGTCCATTTATGAAAATAGGGGGTATTTTTTGTTCTCAAAAATATGAAAATTACTTTCAAAAAGTGCTGATCCTGATGAGACGGCTCTTTACGAGCCGGCTCATCTGGATCTGTACTGTTTGCATAAACCGCTATAGCGGGCTTTCGGTTTCAAAGGGTTACACTAAAGAGGTTACAGATTGTCAAACAATTTAATATCAATCACACTAACTGATTAGACACATTCTCTCGTGGCTGATTCCGACACAGAAAAAACTGCTTAAAGTACAATATATCGGGTTCTACTGAGTCAACGATCGTATTGACCCATACCCGTCACGTATTATAGAACAATATGATATTATGTGATCGATCTTCCAGAACAATATGGCGCTTATTTGGTTGTGTTTGTTTATTGGGGTTTAACGGCCTATCAATTGCTAAGGTCATTTAAGGCCGGGTCAATGGGTTTAGTACTAAATCCCATGTATTGCCTGTACAAGTACATGTTCAAGTACATGTACAAATGGGGGGGGGGATCCCAAATCAGAACAGAACATTTACATAAAAAACACTATATATTCAGACCTGAAATCAGAATAATCCTGATCTGATGCCAGGTCCTCGCCACACCAGAATCACTTGGCCCTCTCCCAAAAGCAGTAGGATCAGTAATAAGCTTACTACTTTTATAATGGGCAATAACCCAATTCAACTCACCGAGACGGTTCAAATGAGTGGTCACAACATATACTTTGGTTCAGAAATAAAGAAAATAGATAGAGAATAGTAGGTTAGTGCCGTGAATGGGAAAAAATATCTGGCAAGGCTTAGGAAACGGGATGGGCGAGGCTCTGCCGAGCACATCCCGTTTCCGTGCCGCGCCAGATTGACAGGATATCAAAAATGTTTCACGGCACCGTGTTTCACGGAACATACGCACTGTGTTGACGGGATAAAATAGTTTTGTGGTAAGACGCGCATTTCCGTAAATTGGCATCTTGCAATACGCTTGGCGTCGCTTGACTGTTGTTATGTTAGTAGAGTATTTGAATAAAATATATAATATAATGTCTGCTTATTCATGCTCTGAAAATGGCTATCGCGGACCTCATTCATAATAAAGATCCTGCTGGCTCCAAAGAAGGGGTTTGTACGCACCCATCGAACCTCCCTTGGAGACACCCTTGTAAATGCATATACTACCGGGCTGGTGTCATTTGATGACATGTTTATCCGGCAAGGAAACGCGTAGGAATTCCGAGGCTCGCCTCGCAATTCCTACCGTTTCCCAGCCGAGCCTGATGAACTTGATATCCGTAGCCTATTTCATCAACATTGCAAAGTATACTTTACTAGCAAAGTATACTTTGAGGGAGTAATCATTTATTTTTCCTGAAATGCCTTATTTCATATAGAACTAACAAATTCATGTATTTCATGATTAAAAGTATGCAGAATTATTATACTGAATTTATTACATTATCACAGCCATAATGGCTGTGATAATGTAATAAATTCAGTGTAATAAAAATTAATAAATTTATCATAAAATTGAAAAGTTCTCCCTCAAAGTATACTTTACTACTAAAGTATACTTTGCAATGTTGGTGAAATAGGCTACAGAAGACACTAGCTGGATATGATATTTATCAGGTAACAATTTATACCATGAAATGAGCAGGTTTAGTGTTGTTGTTTTTGTGTACTTTGATGTTGTTGTTATTTCCGGATTTTTTTCTTGTTTCTTGTTTTGTTGACATTGCGTTGTTACACTGACGTTAGTCTGTCAAGGGACAAGACGCATTGACCAACCAATGAATGACCAGCAGAGGAGTAAGAGTAAAAGCTTGTTTTCTGATCCAGTTCACAGACAATTGTATGTACATGTATATATACATATATATAATTATATCTCACTTGTCATAATTTAAGATACATATTGTTTAAAGGTACATGCGCACTCAGTAGGCACACAATGTTCTCTATAGGAATTACATATTAAGTGTACAATTGTGTCACCATTCCACCAGTTCTACACATTACGAGTGCCCGCTATACAGATATAATAAAATATGTATTTTACTGATAGTGACGCGTGGTGGTATCCAGCTATTTTCATATGCAAATGAGGCATGCTATATTTTAATTATTTATACTAATTAAATGCGTCACCTGAAAAAATAATATAATAAAGTTTGATCATTGCATATCAAAAAATAAATACAGATAATAAATAGTAATGTTTGTTAACATTTTAAGGAAACACGGTTATCGACCCTGATAACAGTTTGGAAATGTATGTCTGATATAAAATGTATAATACTGCCAATGATTACGTGGGGTAATGGTGAATAAATTTTTATTTTGCCAGAAAATGTATCAGATGATGTCTCTGATTTTAAGAACAGTTTGTGCCTACTGAGTGGGCATGTACCTTTAAACTAATGAATCGTCAGTGCCAGTAGTTTTAGATTCCAGATTGACCGCAGCTCAGGATCAGACAATCAATTTGCTTGATTTAAAGCACAAACGTCAAGTATTGCGAAATAAAAAATTATATATATTGGCAAGATTAGCGCAGGTCTTAGTATAGAAATCGTCAACGAATCGTACACTGTGTGATTATGAAAGCAATTACATGGTAGACCACATACCGTGTAGCGCGCTCCGCAGGTTGTAACTTATAGTGTGAATATTATTACGTACTGTATGTATGGTGGGGAATGAACGGAACGCGAGCCAGCTATTTAGGCCCGATTAGCGCAGGTCGTAGTATAGAAATCGTCAACGAATCGTACACTGTGTGATTATGAAAGCAATTACATGGTAGACAACATACCGTGTAGCGCGCTCCGCAAGTTGTGACATATAGTATGAATATTATTACATACTGTATGTATGTTGGGGAATGAACGGAACGCGAGCCAGCTATTTAGGCCCGATGAGACCGATATTCTTTCTGAATATATCACCGGTTACCGTTTACTGAACAAGTGAAGAGATGTTGGATCTGTGTATTTGCATATTAACCCTTTCAACCCTAAGGAACTGGAATGGACTGTGATATGCTAATGTTCCGACCAATCCAATGGTCACAAAATGATTTTCAGATTCGTCCATTTATGAAAAGGGGGTGTTTTTGTTCTAAGAAATATGAAAATTACTTGCAAAAAGTGCAGATCCTGATGAGACGGCTCGTTACGAGCCGGCTCATCTGGATCTGCACTGTTTGCATAAACCGCTATAGCGGGATTTCGGGTTCAAAGGGTTAACATTGCCGTTGACTTAGCTGATATACTCTCGGCTAATATGCATAGTATAGGTTATTTGGTTTGTATGTGGATGGATATATGCATATATAAATGACCAAGAAACTCATTAAAAATAAGATCACAGGTGCTTTCTTGGTGTCCGGTTTAGAGAAGTTAAAAACAAAGAGACAACGTTCATAACAAATAGAGATCGCAACACCAGATTTATAGAACGCCGAATCTTCATAAACTCAAATAGTTATTCAAGGTGTATGATCACGTGGTACTAACAACAACAACAAGTACCGATTCAAAGTACGTATTCTTTTATAATGTGCTTATTACGTAACGGAATTTGATGAAATATGGCGCATCAAACGCGTCGTGTTAAGCTGCATTTGGTGGTCTCTTTATTTTCGCCCAAACTTCTATCGTTTTTGCGAAGAATTGATATCCGTGTCAGAGCTTCTATCGTTTTTGCGAGGAATCGGTTTCCGTGACACGGAAATCGATTCTTCGCACAAACGATACAAGTCTGTGCCAAACTCCCTAGACCACCAAATGCAGCTCACGAAGACGCGTTTGCTGCGCCATATTTCATCAAAATCCGCAGCATATTAAGGAAAATATCAAATAATACTTACTTTGGAGTGGGGGACGTTGTTGTTGTTGTAACCACGTGATCATGCACCTTGTTATCACTGGTTACAGCTAGCACTAAATAATTAAACCTAGCATTAACATTTAGAGCTAGAATTAAATATCGATTAATTATATTTATTTTTTATTTAGTGCTAGCTCCATGTCATTTGAAGAGCTCTCTAAGCTCTTCAAATTACAAGGAGCTAGCTCTAAATATTAAATTCTAGCTCTAATTATTTAGAGCTAGCATTATACATATTTAATACTAGATATGTATCTGTAATGTTGAAGTAATTAAACATGGTTCGTTTCGTCAGATGAAACCTTTGGTCGATTCGATTAAAATCGCTTCCAGGCGCATACAGCATTGTATTACCAATATATTTCTATTTCTATAGCAACGCATCGTTCAACGTTCATAACGCCAGGCGAACTTGACTCAATGGTTGTAAATCACTAAATCATTAGATATTCATGCGCGGTGAAGTACGTTAAAGGAAATAATGCAAGTTTGTTTGTTTGTTTTTTGGGGATTAACGGTCTATCAACAGCTAAGGTCATTTAAGGCCGGTTCAATGGGTTTAGTACCAAATCACAAATAGTACCTGTACAAATGGGGGGGGGGACCATCTGAATAGAATATTTACAATAAAAAAAAAATATATTCAGCCCTGAAATCAGAACAATCCTGAACAATTACTTTATAATGGGCAATAGCCCAATTCAACTCCCAGGTAAGGATGAACCCCCACCGAATGTACGCCCGACCAACCAACCACAGGAAATAATGCAGATGTTTTATGTCATAGACACTCTTTGCTTGCGAAAACTGGTCAACTGATGTACTAATCTACTTCACAGGCATGTTAGTGAATCATTTACATCACGTTCAATCATATGTTTTGAGAGTATTTTGTAAGTCTGAACATGTGTGTCATGTGTGAGGTGGTTTCAATTTCAGCCGCTGACTTTTTGTTTGGCGCCACCACCAGGATGGTCACAGGATATTGAACATAGTTTTAATAACAATAATTAAACCTATATTTTAATTAGTGAAAATCTAGAGCAGGATGGTGCAGAGTTATGGGAAAATAGGTCTGACAACATCCATACGAAAAAGGAAAGTAGCAGAGAATAGCAAACTGTGTGGTACATACATTTGTTTAGTTTATATACCAGGACAAATCAATGGTGGCGGCCCACCTAAATAAAGAATACACGTTTAATGTGTCATAGCGAAATGTTTTAGATACAAATCTCTTTCATCTGGTTAATTGATGCTGAATAATACATTACGTTTGTGTTAATGGTCTCGGTCCCTTTGCGTAGTTGCGAATCATGCGGACATCTGCGTATGTTCATTAAATACGTTTCACAAATCTTACAATAATTTGCATAAGTAAAGTCAGAAGTTGACACACTTTTCAGAGTACATGCGGAATATAATTCCGCATGTACTCTGAAAGTTGTGTCAACTTCTGACGCCATTTACGGAATATATTGTACATTTTTTAAACGTATTTAATGAAATAATGCAGATGTCCGAAGGTACAAAATTACATGGCATGTCTCATATAGTGACTGAAATACGGTACTTTCGTATCAATGATAATCATTGAAAACCCCGTGAAACAATTGATAACATTTAATATGCATGTACATGTACATTTATTCGGAAATTCCCGCCGACACGGTGTAACAATAAGTGTATAAATATATTATTTTTCAAATATTTTTCACAACGAAAATACGCCATTCAGTGAACAATATCTCGTTGCAATTGTCAATACATGTATATATTTTCATCAAAGATCACAAAACATGTCATTATATAGACGTTCTAACACGAGTGATGATTTAATATGATAGTTACTAAACATTTTACTATTTTCATAAAATACGAGGCTATGTCGAGTTTCTCGATCAGTCAAATTGTTTAATCAGTCAAATTGTTTAATTAATAGCATATTAAATCAACATCAAATGTTAGACTATATGTATTGCATAAGCAGAGCAGCCTGAATTGAAGCTGTACTGATCACCTATCATGTTGGCAGTAGCCATCGCATTTGTATATGTATTACACTACTGTATATTTTGAAACACTATCAATATACTAATACTGCGGAAGCCAATTTTTTTGCAATAAAAACGCCCCGAACCGGTCTTCAAATTTCGTGCTCCAAATCAGGAGTTTAGTTTGTTTGGCTGATTCTAAACTGGGCTCAGTATTAATCGACCAAGCTGAATTGTGAATGGGACTGGATGAATGGGGCTTATGCCTTTTGTGACCATTGTAGATCCAAATCAGCCTGTGCATTTGCACTGTCTGATCAAGATCTGCACTGGTCACCAGTCCCTCAATGAAACACCCAGTATGCTTGTAACAAGCTATATTGACCATTATCAGGGTGTGCTATTTGATGAGAAGCTATACTGTCACACATCACGTAAGCCCCATTTCGCCAGTCACAGCCACATGCGAGAATGATATTCGAGTCCATGATGGCTACTAGTATTCACTAATAAATACGCATTAAGCCTTACAGTGTAACCTCTCTCTCAAAACCTTAACACCCACCGTGAGAGATACCCCGCCCCGTTACGAGCCGGCTCTACTGCGGCTACAGTGTTTCCGAATGCTGGCTTTGTTGTCTGTAGGGTTGAACAGGTATTAATTATGATATCCCTCTGTAGCCTATTTCACCAACATTGCAAAGTATGCTTTTCTAGCAAAGTATACTTTGAGGGAGCAATTTTAAAATTTAGGATAAATTTATTAATTTTTATTATACTGAATTTATTACATTATCATAAATTCAGTATAATAATTCTGCATACTTGTAATCATCAAATATATGCAGTCGTTAGTTCTATATGAAATAATGCATTTCAGGAAAAATAAATGATTGCTCCCTCAAAGTATACTTTGGTAGAAAAGTATACTTTGCCATGTTGGTGAAATAGGCTACTGGTATTCAAATCAATAACATAAGCTGGCATTTCATACTCGCTTTCTATTCGATATAGATAGCATTCGCTGTATTTTGTCATTTGATCTTCTGTCTACGTTGTAATTGCGTCTTGACTGTGTATATTACACACTACCAGTTGACGTCACCTGACCCACGTGACTATGCCTCACTCCTGGCCGTCGAATCGATCATCCTGCTCCTCCGCGTCCTCAATATCCGCGTCCCCGTCGTCCTCGTCGTCAACTATCTGTTGTTCGATTTCCGCCTCCAACTCCTGCTCAACAATGACCGCCTGCATCGCTGCTTCCGCTTCCGGTGTCGGGTCGTCAGCTTCGGTAATTTCCGGCCCGTCCGGAAACTCAGACATCGGTGTTTCCGGAAGTATCGGGTCAAAGTCGCCTGCTATGTTCTTTTGACCCCATCCGATGTAAAGATTCTCAAAAAATCTGGAATAAAATGTTAAAAAACGAACATTATGTCATTTTCAATGATTCTTCGACTGTCTTCTAGAAGCAAGTCAAATCTAGTCCACATATTTCCGATTGCTATACATTGAAATATGTTGCGCCGGCGGGTATCACGGGACAGTTGTGATTTTCCTCGTGTACAAACCACCGATGACCTAAATACTTACAGGTGCCCCTTGTGATAAATGTTTAACATCACGGACAATATAAATGTAAAACACATGGGAAAATAAAAAATATGCAAGCACCTTACATGTAACTATTCATATTTGCACTTGTTCGAAATTACACCACTCACCTATTTATGTGTTGCGACATATGAACCATGTGTTATGATGATAATTTAACTAGATGATGGGTCACATTTTACAATTTGAATATGTATGCGTATATTAATATTATAGTATAAATAATTATAGGTCTGTATATTATTTTATAAATGTTTCGGGAAATGCATGTAAACTGTTGGAATAGTCATACTTGTCCAATCAATTGATGTTTGTATTCATTTTAACATGCAGGAAATGTGCAGTTCAAATATTGTGTTTACATTGTCGAAATATGTTTCTGTAGATGTGTATTTTATTATTAATGACCAAACAAATATCATTCTGGATAAAGTTATGAAGGTGTAATATTGATAATGGGTCTCAAATATGTGGTGATAACAATGCCACATATAATCTCTAAGTTTGCATCTCTACATATATTATACAAGCCAGGTAATATGTCTCGTTCTTTGTTCCGCGTTTGCCATTTCGCAGTTAGCCCTTGTAATAACCCGCTTTGACGATAATATGTTGATTAATTATTGATATTACAAAGCCTGAGTGACCACACCTTTTGTCTCCGCCCAGACTGAATGTTCCTGCATGAAATCTGGTTCCGCCTGGATTGCCTTTGAACAGACAAATATCATTGGTGGAAACCCACCAAATTATTAATCCTAACATGTTTGCAATTTCCATACTAACATTGTGAAAACTATACTGGGAGTTAATGAAAAGTTATTGTAGTGTCAACACCTGGAGTTGCCAGTGTTTATGCGGAATTTCCGTCACTAGACTTGTATAGACTTGTCCTTTATTGTTATTCACATTTTAGAACATATTAAAAGTTTAAAACAGCATAACTTCAACCGTGTAATAATATTATAGCCACGTTCATAATACATGCGTGCGAATGCCGAACTGCAATCTAAAACCGGTTTCGAAAGGAGGTCATATCCAATTTTTCGCCGGAACTTTCATAAAAGGACCTAAAGTTGTATTGTTCATGTGCTCGAACGCGCTTTATGGGTGCCGCCATTTACAATGATGCTAGAGCAAGCAGAGCTAGCACAATTTTCTGAAATTGGAAAATAATTTCGCAAAAGCACATTCTTCAGACACACACACGTTTTCCTACACACATTCATGCAACGTGTATGGTCAGTACTGAACTATATAGAAAATCCTCCATCCATCTTTTGACCCCGTAGCCGCCACCTGTCTCTTGAGACCTTACTTCCTGTTGACGTATTTACTCCCCGTTGTTGTATAAACTTCCCTATGGCATACATACTTTTAAAACGTTGGCGTATGTACTTCCCTTTGGCATACTTACTTCCCTTTCGTGTTCTTACTCCCCTTCGACGTAATTATTCCCCTTTGGCATAATTATTTTGTTTTCCCTTTTGCTTACTTACTCCCCATTGGCGTACTTACTTCCCTTTATCGGCAGCGAAGGCGACCGCTCCCACCCAGACGTTCGACTGGAGTACGGCTATGGCGAACTCGGGCACAAACTTGGACGTCGTGGACGAGATCCAAGACGGGTAATCTCCCACATCTAGTACGACAGGGTCCGTATGTTAACTGTCTCATTGACATAATATCTACTATATTAGAGTTCACTAAACATCGTACGACTAAAACGTTCGTAATTGCAAATTTAGAATCGCCTGGAAATTTCAATTGATGGATTTACATTTATTGAGCATAGGCTGCATATGCAGCCTATGCTCAATAAATGTAAATTCAATAATTGTTTGCAAGAAAACATTGTTAATGTGAAATTTACAGACTATCATAATGTTGCACTTACCAACATTTTAGTCGTACGAAGTTTAGTGAAACGGGCCCCAGATGTTAGGTGGCATTTGTGTCCATTGACTGTCATAATACTGGCATAGCCCAGCCCCTTGAGACACATGTACTAGTGCAATAAAACCACAATTGTTATATAGTTGTTCCTGGTTGTCGTGTTCGAAGATTATCATGAAATGCCTTATTGCTAAATAAAAATTGAAACAAACACACTTTGTATTCATATATTCGTATTTCTACTATTTGCTTAAATTTGTATCGGATTAGAAGTGTTGTATAGCGTGTTCTCGCTGTGTGTTTTATTGTACACATACAGCAGTTTGCAATCTATTTTATGCTTATTTTGTTTTGCTTTTACACACTACTCGCCTTCATCATCTGTGAGCGGCGAGAGTAGCGGCGGCCCTAGCTCCTGTTGCGGCCCGTCCGTCTGTCCGGGCCCCTCCTCGTCTCCTTCCTGCTCCTCACCCTCCGCCTCATCGTCCTGGAACTCCACAGTCGGTTCCACCGGGTTCCACCACGTAGTCCGACCCTGCTCGCCGGGGCAGAGAGAGGGATTGGTTGGTGCATTGCATTGATTGTGCTTTTGGATTGATTGATTGATTGATTGATTGATTGATTGATTGATTGATTGATTGATTGATTGATTGATTGATTGATTGATTGATGAATGAATGAGTGAGTGAGTGATTGATTGATTGATTGATTGATTGATTGATTGATTGATTGAATTAAATTGATTGATTGATTGAATTAAATTGATTGATTGAATTAAATTGATTGATTAATTGATTGATTGATTGATTGATTGTATTCGGGCATGGTGTACGGAGCAAAAGTATATGTTGTTACCACTCGTTTGGGGGGTAGGCGTGCGCTGGACACGCCCCCACGGATATCCGCGCCTGATGAACGGAGTAGTAAGTATCACTGATGCTGCACTCCGCACCGGCATAAAATGTTTATTGTTGAAACAATGCACCGGTTTCCTGAAAAGATGTCACTCAGCTCTACGTAGATCAATCGCATAAGCGTATTTTTCGTCTAGTAACCGGCGCAAATTTCTTGCGCCGGTTAGTACATGAAAATGTGTGTATGCAGTTTCTTCTGCATGTAGCTGAATGGGAATTCGTCGGGAAATATGTTACGCGGGCGCGGCGTGCAGCGGCAGTGCGTGTACCTGTGGCAGTATATAGGGGGCGTGGTGCACCCAGCCATGTAGCCCGGAGTCGACTAGAGTCCGGATGGGCAGACCCTCGTAGTCAGGGTCTACGGTGAACATGCCACGATCCACACCGCCTGTAGGTTGAAAGAGGCGTCGATTGGCAAATGAAATAAAATCAAAGAGAAATTGAGGGAACGGGTCAGTGGGAGAAGGGGTTTAAGTTTAAGTTTAAGTCCGTGAGGGAAAACAGCAAGTGAAGGGTTCATTGAAGAACGGGGCGTAGTCAGGGTCTACAGTGAACATACCGTGGTCCACATGCCGCGTTTTACCGTCCGTCGGATGAAACGGTGGCGTCGATTGACAAATGAAATAAAGTCAAAGAGCAGTTGACTGAACGGGTCAGTGGGAGAAGGGGTTTATGTTGAGGGACTTAGCCCTCGTCTTCCACTGACCCATTCAAATAAGACCTGTTTTTGTTTAACGGTCTCAATTTAATTGTTAAAGACTAGCAATAGGGCCCGTTTTGTGCACGTGGTTTTTACAATTATAGCTTATAAATTGTATATGGCAGTGGAAAGCAGTTATATATTAAACAATGACACATATTGGCAAGATAAGCGGGGGCGGTAGTGTAGCGACCCACCTGACTCCTCCATTCCTTCTTCCTCGTCATCTACCTCATCGTCAAACCGGAAGTAGCCAGCGGGTGACACATGCGTACTCGAGCTGATACGGGCAATCTGCGTGCGCAGGTAATTCTTTTCCGTTCCAGGAAACGCCGGATTCGACAATATCTGTTGAAATATGTATGAAAGGACTTCTCTTAGAAATGATTGGCCGCCATATGCACAGACAGTGGTCAAATTGACCTGTGAAACAATACATTATAAAGTGGGTATTGTATTTCTGAACCTAATTGCACAGATTAGCCATATGAAAAATAATTGTTTTTATGTAACTTGTTTATAAAACTGAAAAATAACTACAGTTTTGAACGCTAGTGTTTGTGCAGCCGATGGTTAAGACATGTAATGTCATTTTATGGATATAAATTCAACTACAGTTAATAATAGAAACTTTTTTTCTCCTCGTGTTTGTGTTTACATGTAAATGGTTTAATTTTAATTGTTCAATATAGCATGTCCATGTTACACTATTTAAATAGGACATGTTACATGAAATAAAATGAAATAGAACTGATTACATTATTTGTCTAAATGTGGTATTGTAGTCTTTTATCCCGTCAACACAGTGCGTATGTGCCGTGAAACACGGTACCGTGAAGCATTTTTGCTATCAAGTCAATACTAGTTTTGCATTTTACAGCCATTTGTACATGTAGGTGTTGACGGGATAAATAGAATAGTATGTTAGTGCCGTGAATGGGAAAGATATCTGGCGCGGCACGCTCGCCCATCCCGTTTCCTGAGCCTTGCCAGATATTTTTTTCCCATTCACGGCACTAACCTACTATTCTCTATCTATTTTCCTTATTTCTGAACCAAAATATATGTTGTGACCACTCATTTGAACCGTCTCGGCGAGACGGTTCAAATGAGTGGTCACAACATATACTTCTGATGAGAAATAAAGAAATTATTGAGCCTTGCCAGATATGTTTTCCCATTCACGGCACTAACCTACTATTCTCTATCTATTTTCCTTATTTCTGAACAAAAATATATGTTGTGACCACTCATTTGAACCATCCCGTTTCCTGAGCCTTGCCAGATATTTTTTTCCCATTCACGGCACTAACCTACTATTCTCTATCTATTTTACTTATTTCTGAACAAAAATATATGTTGTGACCACTCATTTGAACCGTCTCGGCGAGACGGTTCAAATGAGTGGTACAACATATACTTCTGATTAGAAATAAAGAAATTATGAAGGCCTTGCCAAAAAATATTTTGTTTCCCATTCCGCCACCTAACCTGCGAAATAAAGAAATTATTGAGCTTGCCAGAAATGATTTGTCCATTACGGCCATACCCTACTATTCTCTATATAATTTCACAACTTAAAAGTGTAATCCTTTGAACACGAGATACTGTCTTGTAAGGCCGTACAGAGTTCTTTCTTAGGGTAGATTTTGAGAGTGGTTCTGTGAAAAACAAACAAACTATGTATGCTTGTTTACACTATTTACTGGTGAAGTAACATCAAAACTGATAAGGCACGTTTTATATCCGTTCATGAATTTACACTTAAAAAGTTTAATTACAGTATTTTCTTCTTATTTATTTCTAAGGTTTGCTGCCGGAAATTTAAACTCATGCTAAATACTTCATCAAACCCTGTGCAATGGGTTGGAGAAGGTTTTAACATAACTTTACATTCGTTGTTTTGTTCAAGACCTTGTTTTGTTCTTACCGGATACATAGGTTTTGGGTGGACTATTAACGAGAAAATCAATGGCATGGCCTAATGTAACAAAGGAAATGTATTTTCATTTTGTATATCCGTCGATGATACTTTAAAGCATGGTAAAATACAAAGTCCTTGGAATACGACCACATAAAATGGGTTTGTTTCATAAAGAGAATGGTCCTGTTTAGAGAGGTTCCACTGTATCTCAAACCAATGGCGGGCACCTACCGGAGTATTCAGGTCGCCCGTGAACAGTTTCCGGATCTGCCTGGCCACCTGCATCTGAGCTGGAGTCACGTGGGGCAGCCGTATCCAGGGGGAACCAGCTGTAATGCAAAACGGTACCATCACATGCAGAATATTATTCATAAACACATTTTCATCTAGGAACTGGTCAAAGAAATTTGCGCCGATTACTAGACAAAATGCGTTTATGCGAGAGCTCTAAGTAGAGCTGAATGGCCGGCGCAGAGTGCAACACCAGTGACCATAGCCAGTTAAGCAATGTACCAGTTCTATAAATATGTTACCGATCTTGGAAAATCACGAGTATTTCTCCTTCTTCTTCTGGTACATCCTTCACGTTAGAATTGGTAGATTTGATGTCACTGTGCTTAGTTTAAAGGTACATGCCCACTCAGTAGGCACAAACTATTCTTGATATTAATTAACTAAGTGTATACTTGTGTCACTATTCCACCAGTTTTAAAAGTAAATAAATAAATACATGAATAAATCAAATTTATTTTACTGATAGTGACTCGCGGTGGCATCAGGCTATTTTCATATGCAAATGAGGCATGATATTTTTTAATTATGTTTACTAATTGAATGCGTCAACTAAAACGTATTGTTTTCGACAGATTATAGAGTATGATAATTGTACATCAAAAGATAAATACAGAGAATAAATAGTAATGTCCGTTAACATTTAAAGGAAACACGGTTATCGCCCCTGATATCAATGTGGAAATTTACGTCTGATATAAAATGAAAATAATTCTAGTCAATACATGAGGTGTATATTTTGCCAGAAAATGTCTCAGACGATGTTTCTGATATACCGAAAAGTATGTGCCTACTGAGTGGGCATGTACCTGTAAGTAGAGACATATGACAAATTTGGTTTCAGCTATTAATAAACTTGCCGGCAAACCATTGAATGAGGCTGTGACTGGAGAAACGATTGTCTATATTCTTTCGCGTTTGATCCATGTTTACCATGTTTGCAAACGCGAAAGAATATAGGCACTGGTGGAACAAATACATTATGTATTCAACTCACGTTCTGACGTCACGAAATACACCATCCGATTCAGCCCATTGCCTGCCGGCTCACTCGGGACCTTGGGCGGCGGTTTGTACGCTGGTCTCATGTCCTCTGGCAGAATGAGATCGTCAAAGAAACTGCTGTCATCGGGCTGTAATACAACACAACTTGGATTTCACATATTTTTGGGAGTTTCCACAATGTATATTTTTCCTGAAATGTAAATAAATCATTGAGCTAAATTAAATTGAGAAACTATTCGTGGCATTTTTCGAAAATTGTTAAAAGCTTGTTTTTTTTACACATGCCTTGGCGGCCATTTTGGATTCTGGGTTTCCTAGAACTCCCAAAAATGTTACACACTTACTGCATCTGATTTCGTGATTAGTTCCGATTTTATGACTTTTTGTTTTATTTAAATGGCGTCCATCTTGGATTTGAGCTAGTTTCAGGTATTTCCTCAAGGTAAATTTTGGTAAAGATTTATTTTCTTCAATAACTAATTAGCAAAGACTTAAAAACAGTTGAGAAACAAATGGTTGCAAATGTTGTCCAATACAATTTAATAAAACGATTTTCATGCGGGAAACAAAGATTGTCGTGTGCTATTATTTCTTATTTTGTCTGTTTTCGCAATAAAACATGGCTTGGCAGCGCGTTAGAATCATTGCCATTTGAAAGTGCTGATAAGGACTTACGAGACGTTCTATACCTGATCATCCATGTGATGGAATATATATACATACATGTACATGTATATGTGAACACTGCCTCCTTACTGTTGTATCCTATACGACCAATGGAGTGGCCAACTCGGCCATCTTTGTGTATTCCAGCTATCAGCCAGTTTTACCTCTTCTGACGTTTGACAAGAAATTGATAATGCGAAGTAGAACATATGATATAACGTAGCTAATCATACATCGAAAACCCATGACAATGAAACACTTATCATCGAATCAAAGGATGATCAGGTGTAGGACTTTAAATCACCATACGTGTCGGAACATTTCGTCATCGGTTAAAATCCTGTGTTTAATACTTAACCCTTTGAACCCGAAACGCCCGCTATAGCGGTGTTTGCAAACAGTGCAGATCCAGATGAGCCGCCTCGTCACGAGCCGTCTCATCAGGATTTGCACTTTTTTTCAAAATGTTCATATTTTTGAGAGGAAAACACCCCCTTTCCATAAAATGGACTAGCATTTTGTGACTAATGGATTGGTTGCAAAATTACCATATCAGAATCCATTCCAGTTACAAGGGGTTAAAGGGTTAAGTCAGAGTTAGAAGAGTTGAGGAGTGAGCGGGGACCAAACCCGGATTTGAAGAATTATCTGGAATTAGGCAAACCTTGACACTGTTGCTATAGTAATCATCATCAATGGCTGTGTTCAAATCATCTATTGTTGTATCTCGCATGATCTCGCTGTCGACGCCCGCGGTTCCCGTTGCCGTGACGCCATAGACGTCGATATTGACGTCGACGTCGATCATGTCGCTCGTGTAGTCGCCCTCGGTGAACTCGGCCTCAGCGATGTAGTAGTTCCTGACCGTCCCGAGGATCTTACCCCAGAACCGGATCGACTGTGTATAATATTAAACAAGAGTTGTCAGAAGACAACGAAGCGTGCCTGATGGTGCTTTAGTTTAACGAATAACAAGAAGCCGTGTGAAAGGAAATTAAAAGAACATTCCCCCAATGTTATGTTTTATGGTCAAGAAAGCTCTAATATTGTGACTTTGACCTTGGGGTTAGCGGGGATCTGAGGGTCATGTATTTGGCAGGGCATGATAGAGAATCATTAGAGGAAGGGATGTATAAAATATCAAGAAGAGCGGTGAAAGGAAACAGAAACTAGAGCAGCTTGAGCTGCATCAACGGTTTGAGCCTCAAACATTGATTTCATGTGTAACTAAGCTTTAGCCCAAGGTGTAAACTATCGGTTGCAAAAAGAATTTCTGAAGTTTTAGAATGAACAGTCCAACATTATTGTGTTCACATCATCACACCGATGTGGGGCCGGTTAGCTTAGAGGTAGAGCGATGGACTCGGAGCGAGGGATACCGGGTTCGATCCTCAGCCAAAGTTTTAGCTAAAGGACTGAAATATCGACTACAGCAAAAACAATTGAAATCGAATGATAAATAACGAAGCTGACGTCACATCCGTTTGCTCTATTTTAAAAACTTGAAAACATACGTTCATCTTTGACATCGAATAGAGCCGTAAGTAGTCAAGATATAGCTCTGAAAATTATCATCTTTCATGCGGCTGACACTCCCCTATCACCGTTGAAAAGTATGTACATTTTTCAACTTCAAATGCATATAGCTCTTTTATTTGAGCAGATAGCTGAAAACTGTCAGTGAATTTGAGATAGAGAATTTTGTCAGCTTTCCAATGCAAAATGAATTCTTGAAATCGGTTGGAAAATAAGGAAGTTATAGGAAGTATGACGTCACTTCCGTTTTCGTGGAAAGTAGCATTAAAAAATATCTGAAAATCTCTGAGTCTCTGCTCACACTTGATCCGAATCGGCATGCAAAATTTGAAGTCGATCCGACCAGCGGTTTGATGTAGATGGAGGGAGCCCGTAAGTCAGCGGATGATTATTTTTCGATAGTTATCGCCCTTAAATTGCAGTTTACGCCATTTGTAAATACACCTAATAAAATTAAACATGTGCAATATTCCGCCAGTGAAGTTTTCGTTTGTTTTTCACCATAGGCCTGGCATAAAGCGGGAAAGTTTTAGCTAAAGGACTGAAATATCGACCGCAGCAAGAAATTTTGAAATCTATTGATAAATAACGAAACTGACGTCACATCCGTTTGCTCTATTTTGAAAACTTGAAAAAAAGACGTTCATCTTTGACATCCAATAGAACCGGAAGTAGTCAAGATAGAGCTCTGCAAATTATCATCTTTTATGCGCCTGACACTCCCCTATCACACTGGCAAGAAATTATGTTGCTGACATTACTGTACAAATTGGAAAACGTTTGTAAAGACCACCCGTTATCAGCCGAAATTCGGCAAAAAATCGGCAAAATCGTTGAAAAGTATGTACATTTTTCAACTTCAAATGCCTATAGCTCTCTTATTTGACCAGATAGCCGAGAACTGTCAGCAAGTTCGAGATAGAGAATTTTGTCAGCTTTCCAATGCAAAAAGAATTCTTGAAATCGGTTGGAAAATAAGGAAGTTATAGAAAGTATGACGTCACTTCCGGTTTCGTGGAAAGTGGCATTAATAAATTTCTCAAAATCTCTGAGTCTCTGCGCACACTTGATCCGAATCGGCATGCAAAATTTGAAGTCGATCCGACCAGCGGTTTGGGCTGTAGACTGAACGGCTGAATAAAAAAAACAAAAAAAAAACAACGAATACAATAGGTTTTCGGCGCAGCTGAAAGCCGCCTCAAACCTAATTATAACAAATATCCCCCAGACGCAGACAAGTAGTACCTTGCATTAGCACGGCTTAGATTAAACATAGCACTATGGCTTTACTACCTAAATGATAAAAGTCCGATAATGAAAAATAGAAGTTAAACATGATATAGAGACATGGCATGTTAGTCTAGGCTTAGATAGTCCTTGATCACGCTAAGCAGATGGCAGATATATGCCGCGATTGACGTAGACCAATCTACATACACTACCGTCTGCGCTAATCTTGTAAATATTTGTCATTTTCTTTATTTCAAAATACATGTACTTGAATATCATGCTTGAAAGCAAACACGTTGACTGTTGTCTGAGCCTCAACTGAGCTACAGCTCAAACAATCAAATTGCTTGATTGCGAGTTGGCAGTGCAACTATACATGCTAGATGTTCAGAAACGTTGGTACTCTGTGCAAGGTTAATGCAGGCGGCTGTCGTACCTGTAACGAGTGGCGCCACCTATCGGCCAGCACATTCAAAGACAGCGCCACCCGGAAGTATTCCTCGCGTGGTAGACCAAATCCCGCCAACTCGAAGCAGGCCGCTTGGCGCATTATGTTCGGAATGCCCTGGAACCGGTCCATGCCGGCCTCGCTAGTGCGAACCGCCTGCGAGTATTTTGTGGCTATGTTCTGGGATTGCTGGAATAGTATACACCCATCCACCTATGAATGTACTTCAAACCGGGTGTTCTTAGGCAGGGAGGTTTGCATGGTAATGCAATGGCAATCCAACTCTTCTTCTAATGCCTGCACATGGTAAGATTCTGATACCATGTACGAACATAATACTATATGTGCCGCGTCGTGGGAAAAAGTACCTTATGGTACAATTTTGACTTTTTGACATTTCATACTGATGTTTGTTTTATGCAAATTCCGATGTAAATTGGCAGCTTTATTCAACTTTTAGCGTATACACCGTAAGGTACCATTTCGCACGACGCGGCTCAATTATTATAACCTGACCGTGACATTAAAGTTCCAGGCCATCTGGATAATATAGTAATTCCATAAACGGACGGACGATAGACCAATCTCAAGGTGTATGATCACGTGATTACAACAACAACAACAAGTACTGAAACCTCCAGAAGCCTTCCGATTCAAAGTACGTATTCTTTTATGCTGTCCTTATTATGTAACGGATCTTGATGTAATATGGCGCATCAAACGCGTCTTGTAAAGCTGCATTTGGTGGTCTCTGTACTTTGGCCAAAACTTCTGTCTTTTTTTGCGAAGAATCGATGCCCGTGTCTACCGACACGGAAATCTATTCTTCGCAAACACGACATAAGTCTGTGCCGAACTCCTGGGACCACTAAACTGCACCTCATGAAGGCGCGTTTGCTGCACTATATTTCATCAAAATCCGTTGCATATTAAGGAATATCAAATAATACTTTCTTTGGAGTGGGCGAGCTTTCAACACTTTCAGCCATTGTTGTTGTTGCAACCACGTGACCATGCACCTTGAGTCTTATAAACAGGTTACGGAACTTGGAAATCATGAGTAACTTCCCTTAGAAGAACTCTCGAGGCACCCTTGACGTTATGGTTGACCGAATTTCTCTATTTGACGTTAAATCAGGCAACAATTATCAGGCAACAATTATTGAATTATTGGTGGAGTTTGTCGGCTTTACGTCACGTAAAGCCGACAAACTCCACCAATAATTGTGCCGATGATGCCCTGGAAGTAGCTATAAGCTGAATTACCCGTGTGTTTCCAAGATTGGCAATCTGCATGCATAATACTGTTCTCTGCAACTAAATTTGTATTTCAAATAGCGGTCACCTTGAGTAACTCCCACTGCGCATGCGCCATTGTGTCTATGTGTGATGGCGGAATAATCTCCCGGAGCAGGGTGGGGGCCGAGGTCATCCGACCCACCTTTACATCTCGGCTCATGTCCTCCAGGCATGCCATCACGTGATCGGGTTTATTTTCTAGCAGCGTGGTCAGCATCCGAGATAGATGGTCATATCTAAACACGTGGATTGATTGATTGATCATTGGTGTTTAACGGCCTATCATCAAATATCATTTAAGGCCGGGCCAACGGGTTGTACTATCCCTTCTTTAACCTGTCCATAATGAGGTGGTTATGAGCACAGGTTGAAGTAACGGGCCGAGGTCTATATAAATACATTAAATATGCCTTAAAGCATCACTAAATAAAGAAAAAAAATAAGCTAAAAAATATTATTAAAAAAAATATTTTTTAGCTTATTTTTTTTATTTATTTAGTGATGCTTTAAGGCATATTTAATGTATTTATAGACCTCGGTCCGTTACTTCAACCTGTGGTTATGAGCACGTTTTAATTTGCGGGTAGCATTCAGTTGATCAAATGATGATACAATTATATGAACAAACAATAAATGAGAGTTCCAAGGCCGATTCCACCTTTGTGAGTTAGCTAACCGCGAGTTATTACACTTATCATGATTATAGTTTCGCCCTACGTTCTAAGCCAATCGCTGGGCAGCATTGTGCTCCACTTATTTCACATATTGCAATGTTTTACCCCAATAAGTTATATATTACCAGATTTAACGATCAACTGTTCGTCAGGAAATGGAAAATAAATATCCGGATGGGAAATTACATTGTACACTTGCCTGAACTATAAATATGTTCTTGTTCACATATTGGATTTTTCAGGAACTAAATGTTGCGGCCACTAGCACTACGTCGCATTTAATTCCTTACAAATCCAATATGTGAACAATAACTTATTATTGCATTTTACACATGCCTGAACTATAATTATGTAATTGTCCACATATTGAATGTTTAAGGAACTAAATGCTCCGGTCGCTAGCGCTCCCTCGCATTTAATTCCTTAAAAATTCATTATGTGGACAATAACGTAGACATCTAGTGGACAACTGTCCAGACTGCTTACATGCAATAGCTGCACGAGGATTTAACCTCGTGAAAAATCAATACGTCATTACAACAAATATATTACGTACTAGGAAACGAACTTCATGCGATACTTACATACTTGGTTCGTCTGGGTCTGTCTGGGTCATTAGAAACATCTTGGCGTTCACACAATCCCTCTCAAAGGGCGATAAATCGGACGCCTGCACCTCATCGGACCCCGTTTTGTTTAGGGAGCGCGAATTGACGCGGCGGAGCATACTCGATTGCGGTGTATACTGCTCCCGTGATTTGTATTCTGTCCGCGTTCGGTGTATCTCGTCCGTTTGTTTGTTTGTTGGAGCTTAAAGGCCTATCAACAGCTATAATGTCATTTAAGACCGGGTCAATGTTATTACCTGTACACATGGGGGGATCCTAAAATCAGAACTGAATATTTACACAAAAAAACTATATATTCAGCCCTGAAATCAGAATAATCCTGATCTGATGCCAGGTACTAGCCACACAAGAATCACTTGGCCTCCTCCCAAAAGCAGTAGGATCAGTAATAATCTTACTACTTTTATAATGGGCAATAACCCAATTCAACTCCCAGGTACAAATGTAACAAAAGAGCCACAGATAAAAACATACCTGCGGGCCAAAACAGGAAAATCGTGATTCCTATAAGGAGTGTAGATCCAGATCAGACTGGTCAGCATTTGCACTGTTCGCCATTCCATTAATGAAACGCCCGTGATACTACTGACGGGCAATGTAGATCGTTATCAGGAGTGTACTATTTGATCATGAGCTACACTGGCCACAAATCCCATAAGCGCCATTTAACTAGTCACAGCCATGGGGTCGTTTGTCTAAACTTCGTAGGACTAAAATGTTCGTAAGTGCAAATTTACGATCGTCTGGAAATTTCAATTATTGGATTTACATTTATTGAGCATAGGCTGCATATGCAGCCTATGCTCAATAAACGTAAATCCAATAATTGTTTACAAGAAAACATTGTTAATGTGAAATTTACAGACTATCATAATTCTGCACTTACGAACATTTTAATCGTACGAAGTTTAGTGAAACGGCCCCCAGATGTCTGAATATCTCCCGAGACAATGAATTACAGTATGACATTACTGAAGTACCGTACGTACAATTGAACTATGAAAACTTCCAAGGAAAAGGCAGAATTATGATTACACTTCAGTTAATTTCGCTAAAATACGGAGATGCGACACGAATAATTACACTACCACCTGTGCTAATATTGCCAATGTTTGTGAATTCCTTTATTTCAAAATACTTAAACATGTGCTTGAAATCAAGCAGCTTGAATGGCTGAGCTGCGCTACAGCTCAGACAATCAAATTGTTTGATTGCGAGATTTGGCATTGCCAAAAGATGTTGATAATCTGTGTAAGATTAACGGAGGTCGTTATGTATATCAGTACAAGTGTCTACACTTCACACACAAAAAAAGTGTGTAATTCCAAGAAGGTTCACATTATACGTTCCTTTCTCCTCCACCTCGCACGAGTATATCCTGTAGTCACCACAGCCCGGTTGTATTCGTTTACAATTTGTTACAGACCTAAGAAAATATCCACAAACAGTGAAGATCCCGGTGAGTTGGCTCTATTGGAGCTATTACAGCAGTCATCTGGTTCTATACTATTGCAAACATTGTACTTAATATGTATTATTGAACTGGTTAGTTTGCGAAGTGATGCCAGGACTGAATAAATAATAAATCACCAGCAATTAGAGAAATTAAACACATCGTGCCATGCCGTTTTCTTCAACAATATCGAAGCCATTTATGTGCGTTCGCCGATCTTATGCAATATTAATGAAGGTCGTGTTAATCATCGAGTAAATTATCGCAAATAAGCATCATGTTCCTGTAGATTGCCACTTTATTTGTGCCCGCTGAAAACCCACTTCTCCAGTCTCATGAATATGATTCGATGGTGTTTAACGGCCTGTCAACAGCTGTGGTAATTTTAGGCCGGGTTAGCGGTGACCAATCCCATATGTTACCCGTGGTGATGGGGTAAATCCCAAAATCAGAACTGAATAGTCGAACCTGTGCTAAAGACCACCTCTGAATAGCAATCATCTGGCTGTAAAGGCCACACGTTTGTTGTCCCAATGGCACAATTACTATATAAATGACCCTGCGAATAAAGACCACCTGTGAACAAAGGCCAGATTTTTTACTTCCCATGGCTGGTCTTTATTCACAGGTTTGACTGTATTGCTCCCAACCAACATGCTCCCAACAAAGCGCCCAAGGGGTATTGGCAAACAGTGTAGATCCAGATGAGCCGGCTCGTGACGAGCCGTCTCATCAGGATCTGCACTTTTTACACGTAATTTTTCATATTTTTGTAGTGTATCTAGGATTAGCAGTCTCTGTGCAACTGCACACGATGAGGTTCTATAGTTGCGAAAGTGTTCGTTTGTTTATTGGTATTTACCGGCCTATCAACAGCTAGTCATTTAAGCGGCCGGGCCAACGATCCCGCATTTAACCTGCTGCATTGGTGGGGGGTGGGGTGGAATACCAAAATCGAACGGAATATTTCCATTGAAAAAAACAATATATTCAGCCCTGAAATTAGAATATCCAGACCTGTTGCCAGGTCCAAACCACACCAAAGTCGCTTGACCCCTTCCCATAAAAGTAATAGGCGAGTGAGTGAATAGGGTTTAACGTCCGCTTTTCTGACATAGAGGTACAAGCCTCAGGGAGTCTACACGCAGACGGGTCAACGGGGTCGTGTCCCGTATCCACCTGTCCGAGGGGGGTAAAACCCAACTTCAGAAGTCAATATTTACAATCAAAATATATATTCAGTCCTGAAATTAGAACAACCTGACCTGGTGCCAGGCCCTCGCCACACCAGCATCATTTATCCCATCCCCTAAAAGTAATAGGATTAGCGCTAATCTTACTTTTATATATGGGGCATAGCCCGACTCAACTCTCACATACAAGAAAGCCAAAAATGTACATGAGGGCCAAAATTACGAATAATCGTAATAATCACAAAACAGGTATAACCAGATTCAACTGTCACATACAAGAATGCCAACGATGTACATGAGGGCCAAACCACGTCTCCGGTCGGGATTCCGGTAAGGATGAATCCCGATCGTTAAATTACCCATCACATGATCCCACCTGCCACCCACGGTACGTAGAGTGAAATAACTAAAAGCACACACACACATAATTATGCCTTTTGTTTGGAATTCAGCTCAATTAGAAACAGAGAAACGTAAGAAACAACTTTTATTCTGTACACAACAAATCATATATAATACATGAAGCATAAACAAGGTGCATGATCACGTGGTTACAACAACAACAACAACGTCGCCCACTCCAAAGTAGGTATTATTTGATATTTTCCTTAATATGCAACGGATTTTGATGAAATATGGCGCAGCAAACACGTCTTCATGAGCTGCATTTCGTGGTCCAGGGAGTTCGGCACAGACTCATGTCGTTTTTGCGAAGAATCGATTTCCGTGTCGGTACACGGAAATCGATTCTTCGCAAAAACGACATAAGTTTGGGCGAACATACAAAGACCACCAAATGCAGCTCAACAAGACGCGTTTGATGCGCCATATTTCATCAAAATCAGTTACGTAATAAGGACAATATAAAATAATACGTACTTTCAATCGGATGGATTCTGGAAGTTTCAGTAATTGTTGTTGTTGTTAGTACCACGTGATCATACACCTTGATAAAACAAAATCCTAAATACCATATTTATATATGTACACATAAGCACTATTTGCATGAATGGCATACGTCGTAGAAATGTGTCATTTGGTATCAACAATAGTTTGCTTCTTAAGCGCGAGTCGGACCATGTATTAACTATCTGAAACACATCTGACTTGGTATTGACTACTGTCTGTTTCACGAAAGCTGCCCAAATTTTACGGCTATATAAACAATTAAAAAACGAAATATTACATTAAAGGAAAATTTAAGAATGAGCCTTCTTTTTATTTCATGAATTTTGATCCAATTTTATTACGAAAAACAAATTTCCCCATGTTAAATCCCCATAGACATCTCTGTGAAGATGTGAAGATGTCTATGGAGATTTTCAGAAATTGTGGACCGATTTTCAAAGTCTAACTTTTGTTTTCTTAGTTAGATCATTTCCAAGCTATGTTTTCATTTTTTAGCTCCTCCCCCAGCTCCTGCACCTCCTTTTCCCCTATGTTAAATTCCCATAGACAAATAAATTTTTCGTAATAAAATCAATATTTGACTAAATTTCACGAGATAAAAAGAAGCCTCATTCTTAAATTTTCATCAAGTTTAATATTATCGAAAAAAAAAAAATGTTTTTGCATTGTTTATATGGCCGTCAAATTTGGGCACGTTTCGTGAAACAGACAGTATGTCTAAATACAACATATAACACATATCATTGGAACACAATGCACTTTGTTTTATTAGTTTTTCTGTCAAATTCTGAGCTGTCCTTAGCTGTTGATAGTCTGTTAAACACCAATAATATTGGTGTTTAACAGACTATCAACAGCTAAGGAGGTCATTTAACGCCGGACAGTATTTAACCTGCTTCATTGGGAGGGGGGTATTCCAAAATCAGAACTGAATATTTACATCGAGAACAAATATATATTCAGCCCTGAAATTAGAATAACCTGACATGGTGACATGTCCATACCACACAAAAGTCACTTGGCCCCATCCCTTAACAGTAATAATCGTATTACTCATATACTGGGTATAACGAGATTCAACTATCACATACAAGAACTAGATTGGTCAGTAAGCGAGGCTTACGGAATACCCCCCACGTGGGCCCAGGTACCCCTAAATATGTAAAATTTTCCAAGTGTGTGGGCTTGTGACCTTGACTCTGGGCTTAGGGGGGGCGGCACGAACGTGAATGTGAAGCAGATCCGAGCGAGGAAATAGAAGTTATAACCGATTTCTCTGATGTTAAGTTATGTAAAGAGACTAAGTATGTGGTCTTGACCTTGGGATCAGCGGGGATATGTCACAGTATGACAGTAGAGCCTTAGAGGAATGCATGCATGAAATATTAAGAATTTTAGATGAAGTTATAACATATTTCTCTGATGTTAAGTTTTGTAAAGAGACCATGTATTTGACCTTGATCTTGGGATCAGCGGGGGTTGGACGGTCGTGGATTTGGCACAGCATGGAAGTAGAGCCTTACAGGAATTCATGTGTGAAATATTAAGGATTTTAGATGAAGGAAATAGAAGTTATAACAATATTTCTCTGATGTTAAGTTTTGTAAAGAGACCATGTATTTGACCTTGACCTTGGGATCAGCGGATGTTGGACGGTCGTGGATTTGGCACAGCATGGTAGTAGAGCCTTACAGAAATGCATGTGTGAAATGTTAAGTTTACGGACGCACGGACAACCCGACTCCAGTATACCCCCCCACAACGGGGGTATAATAACAAAGACGTACATGAGGGCCAAGCCAGGTCTCCGGTGAGGATGAATCCCGAGCGTTAAATTATCCATCACATGCTGCCACCTGCCACCCACTAGTCGAGCATGCAATCCTTTTTGCAAGCAATCCGCTCAAGTATGTGTATCACTGGGTTTATATGAGACGAGCCATTTGATTTTGTACCGTAGAAGATGTGCAATATCTCATGAAAAATATTTACAAAATGTACAACGTTTTCCGTAAAAGACGTTGAAAGTCGATGAAATTTTCATGGCAAATGCGGAATTTTATTCCGCATTTGCTATGAAAATTTTGTCGACTTATTAATCCTTACCGGAATCCCTGGTTTGGCCCTCAAGTACTAGATCCCCTATATGAGTTGACAAAATGTTTACAGCATATGCGGGATATAATTATACATTTGCTATGAAAATGTTATCAACTTTCCACGTTATTCATGTGTATTGGTGTTTAACGGACTATCAACAGCTAAGGTCAAGTAAGGCAGGGCAAACGGGTTTGATCCCGTTTTAACCCGCTGCATGAACATCCCAAAATCAGAACAGAATAGAATTATGAATTTGCGATGAACATTTTATCAACTTTCCACGTTATTTATTTTTCAGGAGATACATGTATCACACATCTTCTAAGGTACAAACTGATATGGCTCCTTTTTTTTCAGAAAAAAAATCACATCTTTTCAGGTTCAAACTCGACTCGTCTCATAAGGTGCGAAAACAGCAGTTTGCTTTTGCGATCAGTGAGAAACCCTCACCAGAATAGAATAGTATACATTTATGTGAAATACAGAAGCCAAGAAGCAGATACATGAACAAATGAACAAGCATTATTTTGTAGACAAGAAACTGTATCGTTTATGTCACAATAAACTTCTATTCTGTTAATGACATAATAAGCTTGCTTTCAATCCATTTGTATAGTACTGTATATAGTAACATTGACATTGACAATGAACTTGTAAACAATATGCATAAAATATGTTTAAACTAATGACAGTAACACTTTGAGTACAAGCTCAAGAGGTTTTCATAATTACAAGCGGGATCCACAGAAGACTATAGTCTGTTTCACGAAAGCTGCCCAAATTTTACAGCCATATAAACAATTAAAAAACCATATTTTTTTTCGATAGTATTAAATTAAAGGAAAATTTAAGACTGAGCCTTGCTTTTATTTCGTGAAATTTGGTCAAATATTGGTTTTATTACGAAAAATTGATTTCTCTATGGGAATTTAACAAGCGAAAAGAGGTAGAGGACTTGTGGGAGGAGTCAAAAAACTATTTTTTTTTTGGAAATTGACTCCGAAACCTAGCTAGATAGCTTGGAAATGATTCAACTAAGAAAACAAAAGTTAAATTTTAAAAATCGGTCCAGTATTTCTATGGGGATTTAACATGGGGAAATTTTGTTTTCGCAATAAAATCAATATTTGACCAAATTTCACGAAATAAAAAGAAGGCTCATTCTTAAATTTTCCTTTAATTTAATATTATCGAAAACAAGAACTGCGTCTGTCGAACGCGGATGCCACCTGCAGCATGTTTGAGAAACTGTGACAAAGTGGTTAAGTCATTTAAGTAACCTGGTGAAGGTGAAAAGGCGAAGGTCATATAAATTATGAAAAGGCAGGTGTGGCACACATACCAATGAATGAAGTGTTGAAGTATTGAAGCGATTAAGCAACTTTTGTAGATGATATGGCCATTTTGAGAAACTGTGACGAACTGGTTAACCAAAATTGTTAAGTCATTTAAGTAACTTGGTGAAGGTCAAAAGGCGAAGGTCATATAAATTATGAAAAGGCAGGTGTGGCACACATACCAATGAATGAAGTGTTGAAGTATTGAAGCGATTAAGCAA
The DNA here is from genome assembly GCA_029237695.1 of Conchocele bisecta. Classification (NCBI taxonomy): domain Eukaryota; kingdom Metazoa; phylum Mollusca; class Bivalvia; order Lucinida; family Thyasiridae; genus Conchocele; species Conchocele bisecta. The sequence goes on along the minus strand of CM055271.1, from coordinate 43,987,963 downwards.
CTTATGTAGATAATATGGCCATTTTGAGAAACTGTGACGAACTAGTTAACCAAAATTGTTAAGTCATTTAAGTAACCTGGTGAAGGTCAAAAGGCGAAGGTCATATAAATTATGAAAAGGCAGGTGTGGCACACATAGCAATGAATGAAGTGTTGAAGTATTGAAGCGATTAAGCAACTTATGTAGATGATATGGCCATTTTGAGAAACTGCGACGAACTGGTTAACCAAAATTGTTAAGTCATTTAAGTAACCTGGTGAAGGTCAAAAGGCGAAGGTCATATAAATTATGAAAAGGCAGGTGTGGCACACATACCAATGAATGAAGTGTTGAAGTATTCAAGCGATTAAGCAACTTATTTAGATGATATGACATTTGAGAACTGTGACGAACTGGTTAACCAAAATTGTTAAGTTATTTAAGTAATCTGGTGAAGGTCAAAAGGCGAAGGTCATATAAATTATGAAAAGGCAGGTGTGGCACACATATCAATGAATGAAGTGTTGAAGTATTGAAGCGATTAAGCAACTTATGTAGATGCTATGGCCAGTTTGAGAAACTGTGACGGACAGACGGACGGACGGTCCAAAAACAATATGCCACCAGGCTCTTCGAGACAGGTGGCATAAAAATATGGTTTTTGAATTGTTTATATGGCCGTAAAATTTGGGCAGCTTTCATGAAACAGACTATAGTTTTCATACTTGGCAATTGTTTCTATCATTGGACTCGGTTAGTCTTCCACAATAACTTTCTAACATTTACATGTATTTATGTGACTGTGACTTTAGATACGACTCTTACAACCGATGTAAAGATTAAGCCAGCCATTTGGGGAAGGGGCCCTTCTCAATCATTTTGGGGGAAAATCAAAATTTAAATTATTTCTAAATAAAAGTATATGTTGTTACCACTCAATTGAGTGAGTGAGTGAGTGAGTGAATAGGGTTTAACGTCCGCTTTTCTGACATAGAGGTACAAGCCTCAGGGAGTCTACACGCAGACGGGTCAACGGGGTCGAGTCCCATATCCACCTGTCCAAGGGGGGTAAATCCCAACTTCAGAACTCAATATTTACAATCAAAATATATATTCAGTCCTGAAATTAGAACAACCTGATCTGGTGCCAGGCCCTCGCCACACCAGCATCATTTATCCCATCCCCTAAAAGTAATAGGATTAGCGCTAATCTTACTTTTATATATGGGGCATAGCCCGACTCAACTCTCACATACAAGAAAGCCAAAAATGTACATGAGGGCCAAATCCGGTATAGTGGGTTCCGGAAAGTATGAACCCAATCGTTAAGCCAGTTTAGTCGCCTTTTACGACAAGCAATGGCTACTGCAGCACTATTCTCAGGATCAGTTGATCCCGCCCCGGTGCCTGCACGGGGCTACCACTCAATTGAACCGTCTCAACGAGACGGTTCAAATGAGTGGTAACAACATATACTTTAATTGAGAAATGAAGAAAGAAATTCAAGAATACATTTGTAAAAGTAAAATACGCATTTGAAATCTGGCCGCATAATACACTTTAGATACAAAACTTATCTGGAGCTCTGGAGGTATCGTAACAATTTTGTTTCTTGCCTTGCATCCTCATAATCAGTTGATGCATCAAACAGACGGTACAGGTCCTGATCGGAAATATTTTGCCTACAGATCAAGAGCTACACTGACCACAATTCCCATATTAAAGCCTCATTTCAAAGCTTCGAAATGAGGCTTATGGGCTTTGCGACCAGTGCAGATCCAGATCAGCCTGTGCATCCAACAAGCAATGCCGATAGTTACCAGACTACGTTTTGTGTTTTTTGATCAGGAGATACACTAGTAAAAAATTCCATAAGCTCCATTTCTTCATACACAGCCACAAATAGCACTTATGGCGTATATGGGTTTTGCGATCAGTGTAGATCCACATCAGCATGTGAATCTGCACAGACTGATCAGGATCTGCACTGTTCATCACTACATCGAAGAAGCCCCTGTCATACTTCTGAGAATCAATACAGATCATTATCAGTCTAGATGTGTGTGCTATCCGATCAGGAGCTACCCTGGTCACAAATACCATAAGCTCCATTTCTCCAGTCACAGCCACATATAGCACTTACAGCTTTTGGGTCACTGTTTGACAAAACAGACCTTACAATTGTCTACATCAGCATAGCCTTGAAACAGCCTGAACCAGACATATGGTCACTAGTGTTGCACTACAAGACAGCGTAAAATGTTTCATGTCCGAATATGCACCTGGGGCTTCATACGACATGCGACAGCTACATGCAGAGAAGATACTTGATAAACACATTTTCATCTATTAACCGACACAAGAACTTTGCATCGGTTACTAGACGAAAAATGACGAAAAATGTGTGCATCTCATCTGTGCATCTTTTGACGTGAAACATTTTACACCAGTGGAGAGTCCAGCTCCAGTGATGGTGAAAACCATTCAGTAACTTGATATTATACGGGAATACTGGACGAAGGCCGGAAGGCCTCGTCCAGTATTCCCGCGACTTTTACAAGTTTATATCCCCGATAAATTCCACAAAAAGGCCATTAATTCCTTATAATTCCAGCATTTGAAATAAATTCATCAAGAAAATGTGTTTATTTTCCGTTTTCTTAAGAATTATTTTAACTGCGCCTCACGGTTACGGAAACTAGTTTGCATGCGAGTTTACTGGGATATAAATTTTGGACAGAGACTTGCTACGGACCAATCAAATGTTAGGGAATTGTGTAAATATTTTTCTGCTGGAATTATACTGTAATAACGCCAGAGCTCCAGATAAGGTGCGTATTTTACGCACTTATTTTAGCAGAATACGCATTGATTATCAAAAGTGGCAGTACAAAATACTCACAGCAATGTGGAAATATGCATCGAGTAGTGAAAATACTGTAATAAAGTTGAAATATACTTTAATAGTTGAGCTGCAAAAAGCAAACAGTGTTTACTGTTGCAAGCTCAAATAAGTGATTTTTTAAATTTGTTTTATATTTTTTATCATGTGCTCCATATTTAATAAGGAAGAAAATCAATATACATTTGCAAAAGTAAAATACGCATTGAATTTGAAATCTGGGGGCATAATACTTATCTGGAGCTCTGTAAACCTAAATATTCGGACACCATTTATTTGGGGAACACATACAAATACATATGTATATGGTTTCCCCACAGCAGTGAGCGTGCCAATATTTAGGATTAGTATGGCAGTACTGGTTTCATCACAATAACAATGTATTTGGATATAATTTGTTTTGGGAAACCCCTATTTAAAAGGGGTTTCCCAAAACAAATTGTGTCCGAATATTTAAGGTTCTTACAGTAGATTGACAGCAATGGTCCATCTGTGAATTTGCAAAAAGAGCGGAGACCTGTTTCACTCAACTGTGTATGATAAAAAAGGGGTCTACAAATAGTTTTATGAATTTACTTGACACACTCGCAGAGATATATTTATTTACTTACCGAATAATGTTTAACGGGCCCATCAAAAGTTTGCTTGTTTGTTTATTGTATTTAACGGCCTATCAACAGCTAAGGTCCACGTCGTGCAAACGGGTTTGATCCCGTTTTAACCTGCTGCATTGGGCGGAAAATCACAAAATCAGAACGGAATATTTACATCGAGAAAAAACATATTCAGCCCTGAAATTAGAATAACCCGACCTGGTGCCAGGTCCATACCACACCAGTCACTTGGCCCCTTCCCCTAAAATAGGATCGTAATACTCATATAAGGGGTATAACCAGATTCAACTGTCACATATAAAATGCCAAAGACGAATGTGAGGGCCAAACAAGGTCTCCAGTCGGAATTCCGGTAAGGATGAACCCCAAACGTTAAATTCCCAATCGCGTGCTCATGACCAACAACCCACTAAACTGTGTCAAGTAAATTTGTTAAAAAATATTTGGACAAACGATTTTACTGTATAAAGTTGAGTGAAATAGGCCCATACATCCACCACTGTTGCAAACATCATTTGGTCTGTTTCGTTCTCCGGTGACCAATAATAAAATGTGACCGAGACAAAAATTCAATCACAACAGCGCAAAATACATGTGTACAATATTTGACGGATGTCAAAAGCCATATATCACATATTATATATACACGTCCATAGACACAGACAGTAAATTCTAAGCAATTATTAAATTCAACATTGTAATGGTATGTACAACTTTCCTGCTAATCTTTTGCCAGCTGTGTGTTTCACACAGCTGGCAAAAGATTAGCAGGAAAGTTCACACAGCTGGCAAAATATTAGCAGGAAAGTTGTACATACCATTACAATGTTGAATCAGAGCTCCAGATAAGCTTCATATTTGCTTAAATACCCAATTAAAATTGACAAAAACCCAATTGAAATCAGAAGTAGCGAGTATCAAAAAGCAATAAAAAAATTGTGGTACCTTTATCATGCTGTAGAAAACAATAAACAGGCCACAAATATAGCAAATATTTCTTATTTTCCATGAAAACACATCTTGGTATTACATTAGACAATTCTAATGAAATGTCAAGACATGTTTTATCTCGAAGCAACTATTCAATAATCGCTGTCTGTTGATGTGCAAAACAGTAGTGTGATTTTATTTTAAATTAACATTTGAAATACCCAATTGCTTCACAAATCATGGAGTGACAATACTCAATTACTAATTCCTTATCTGGAGGCTGTTGAATTTAAGAATTGCTTAAATTTACTGAGCTAAAAATGTTTACGTCGCCATGTTTACCGCTATAATACATATACATGTACATATTCAAGAGAAATGTATTGTTGCTGTATCTGACTGCGACATGTATATACAACGCCAGAGTGTGTTTTGTACGTGCTGGGCGTAACTGGTAGATCAACTGTGCCACGCCCGAACATCAGCTCCCGCTCGGCCCAGCTGCCTCTGGCCCACCACCACCTTGGCTGTGGTCTGAAACACATGATTGGTTACGTGTTGGTGTTCAACAACCTATCAACAGCTAAGGTCATTTAAGGCCGGGCCAACGGGTTCGATCCCGCTGCAAACGGTTCGATCCCGCTGCAAAATCAGAACGGAATATTTACATAGAAAAAAATATATATTTAGCCCTGAAATTAGAATAACCGGACATGGTGCCAGGTGCATACCACACATAACGAGATTTAACCGTCACGTACAAGAATGCCAACGTGAGGGCCAAGCCAGGTCTCCTGTCGGTATGCCGGTAAGGATGAACCCCTCTTTGCATGCTAGCGGTGAAAATATCTGCCAAACAAATTACGAGTATATGTTTTATTTCGCTCTGTAAATATGTCTTGAAATTTCATTAGAATTGTGTCCTCCGGACACAATTCTAATGAAATTCCAAGACATACCGGTATTCATGACATTTATAAGGAGAAATGAAAGAAAATATATTGAATTTTGAACTATTTATAGCCCACAAATTTCCCAGCATGCAAAGAGTTAGATTACCTGTCACATGCTCGCACCTGCCACCCACGGTTACGTGATTGGGGCATACAGGCACTGTGTCTCTGATATTGATATGCACCGAAAACAATTTGATGACACTCTTTCACCCCTAAGAAACCGGAATGGATTTTGATACATTATATTAATTGTACAACCAATCCAATTGTCACAAACTGATTTCCAGACTAGTCCATTTATGAAAAGGGGGTGTTTTTGTTCTCAAAAATATGAAAATTAAATTACTTGCAAATAGTGCAGATCCTGATGAGACGGCTCGTCACGAGCCGGCTCATCTGGATCTACAATGTTTGCCAATGCCACTATACAGGCATGTGGTGTTGAACGGGTTAATGGTGTTGACAGCTATGGTCATTTTAGTCATTTGACCTTCACCTTGAGCACAAGGGCCGCATGGGTTGGCAAAAGAATGAAGATATGGTTGATGACAAATATGAAGTTTCAACCCAATCAGTACCCTATTTCACATTGCAAAGTATACTTATCTAGCAAAGTATAATTTGAGGGAGAAATTTTCAATTTCAGGATAAATTTATTAATTTTTATTATACTGAATTTATTACATTATCACAGCCATTTTGGCTGTAATAATGTACTAAATTAAGTATAATAATTCAGCATACTTTTAATCCTCAAATATATGCATTGGTTAGTTCTATATGAAATAATGCATTTCGGGGAAAATAAATGATTACTCCCTCAAAGTGTACTTTGCAAGATAAGTATACTTTGCAATTTTGATGAAATCGGCTACTGGCTTATAGTAACAGAGGTAGAACGTAGTCGAAAAGTTTAACGCAAATAAAAAATTACTGAGCCGTCGTCTCATCAGGATCTACACTTTTTGCCAAAACCACTATACAGGCATGTGGTGTTGAAAGGGTTAATGGTGTTTAACGGCCTGTCAACAGCTATGGTAATTTTAGTCATTTGACCTGGACCATGGACCACAAGGGCCACATGGGTGGGCTATAGAATGAAGATATGGATGATGACAACTAAGCATATGAAGTTTCAAGCCAATCTGACTTTAATATAGTAACAGAGGTAGAACGTAGTCGAAAAGTTTAACGCAAATCTCGGACAGACAGATAGACCCCTCAAACCCACCCATATTGTTTACATGCAGTTCGCTATTTTCAGCTATGAATGTTAACAAAAAAACACATGGCCGCAGCCTGAATGTTGAGCCCGCCGAGGCATTTGATGGTCTCAGAGTGTATTTATTTGACGTTTGAATTAAGGGTTGTGGAGATAAAGTATGTAAGCTTTAACGCAAATTTTGAAGTCATTTTACCTTGATCTTGGGTATGTGGGCTGCATGGGTGGGCTATAGAATGAAAATATGGATGATAATAAAGATTTATTTGAAGTTTGAAGTAAATCGGAGTAAGTGTTGTGGAGATATAAGGTATGTAAAAACTTTAACACAAAATTCAAAGTCATTTGACCTTGACCTTGGGCATCCAGGATGATGAAAAATATTGGAAGTTTGAAGTAAATGGAGTAACGATTGTAGAGATATAAGGTATGTAAAAACGTTAACGCAGATTTTATAAGAACGCAAACTTCCAAGTCATATGACCTTGGGGCACAGGGGCCGCATGAGTGAGACACAGAAAGAATATATGGATGATGACCAATAAACATACACAGTTTCAAGCAAATCTGACTTACGGTTACAGAGATAGTAGGTATGTGAAAGGTTTAATGCAAATTTGGACAAAAACTTTAACGCAAACATCTGATGAAAGTCATTTGACCTTGACCTTGGGGCACAAGGCCTGCATGAGTGGGACACCAAATGAATATATAGATGATGACCAATAAGCAAACAAAGTTTGAAGCAAATCTGACTTACGGTTACAGAGATAGTGGGTATCTGAAAACTTTATTTTGACAAAAATTTAACGCAAACTTCAAAAATGTCATTTGACCTTGACCTTGGGCACAGGGGCCGCATGAGTGGGATACAGTAGGAATATATGGATGATATGAAGTTTCAAGTCAATGTGACTTAGGACTGTAGAGATATAAGGTATTTAGAAACGTTAACGCATATTTCGGACGCATGCACGGACACCCGGACGTCATTGTGATCACTATTTCTCGCTTTCCCCAAGCGGGCTCAACAAAAAACTAGAGGTATTTTTGTTCACACATTGTGTGGTCGAGTGGTGTTTTATATGAACCAGATGGCCGCGGCCCGCATGTTGAGCCCGCCGAGGCATTTGATGGTATTTAAAAACTTTAACGCAGATTTCGGATGGACGGACGGACGGACGTTCAAACATTTGGGAGTTATGAGCTTTTTGTTCTTTAAAAGATCAAAGGATTAGCTCCTAAAGATCAATGGAATTAGGAGCTTACCGACTATAACAAAGGAATCCTTTGTTACTAACCCTTACCCTAAGCTCCTAAACCCCCGATGCTGGCCCGGACGGACAGCAAGACGGACGCACGGACAGACACACAGACACCCAGACGTCATTGTGATCACTATGTCTCGCTTTCCGCAAGCGGGCTCGACAATAAATTGTCTGAAAATCGCACATATATGTCTGTGCCTGGAGAAATGGCGCGAATGGCATTTGTGGATATTCAAACTTCTAATCTTCTAGCGCACTCCTGAATCCTAATAACGAACACAACTATAAGCATGATAAGTTAGAAGCACAATGGATGGGAGTTTCATTGACTAAATAGTGAACAGTGTAGGCCCTGATCAGACTGCGCGGATGCGCAGGCTGATCTGGTGCTACACTGGTCACATAACCCATAAGCCCCATTTCTCCAGACACAGCCACAATTATCACAATTTCTCCACAATTATATTTCACTCCTGAAGCCTGATAAGGATCGCAATAATTCCGCTACGGAAGCGGTGTCACGCCTGCTGAGGCATTTGACCATAACAAGATCATGGACATGTGCTAAAGTAAACATCACAAAACCCGTCAGAGAAGTGCATGCTTAAAACACGAAAAAGTTCATGGTTGAAGAAACTTTTTTACATTAACAAAAGTGTTTCCACAACAAGGTAAAAAAGGCCAAAGTCATGTTAATGGTGGCATGAGTGTGTTTCAAATGCTCACATGTATCAAGTGTCCAAATAGTGACGCAATGTGTCGAGTAATATTAAAGTTATATCATGATGAAGAAACTTGTACAAACTTTTTGACACAAAAAATGGCTACGTGTTTCCGCAAAAATGTGAAGGTAAAAAAGGTCAGGGTCATGTTAGTGAGATGGAAATACTATGAAAGTATTTGTTGATGCCATAGACGAGCGAGGTTAGTACCCAGAACCTCTGGATTGGATGTCAGATGTTCCAACCCCTCGACCACAAACCACCCCTAAGCATTATGGGTGTGGTTTCACTGACTGAATGGTAAAAAGTGTAGGCCCTGATCAGACTGCACAAATGCACATACTGATCTAGTGCTACACAACCCATCAGCCCCATTTCACCCATCAACCCATCAGGCCCATCAGCCCCAAGTATATTTCACAAGTTTACCCTTTTTTACGATAGCTATGCAAAAATTCTAGGAAATTTCCGTATTTTGTTTTTTTCACAATTTTGTCAATTTACCGTCACTGTGGCTTTTGTCAGCATTGTAACAGCCGCGCTTGTGTCCATGACAGTGTCCGGTGTTGTCATCCTCATCCTCCGATGATGATTCTCCGAACATTCGCTGCTTCTCGTATATACAACAACCTGTAATGGAAACCGGGGGGCCGTTTCACTAAACTTCTTACGACTAAAATGTTCGTAAGTGCAAATTTAGGATCGTCTGGAAATATCAATTGATGGATTTACATGTATTGAGCATAGGCTGCATATGCAGCCTATGCTCAATAAATGTAAATCCAATAATTGTTTACAAGAAAACATTGTTAATGTGAAATTTACAGACTATCATAATTTTGCACTTACGAACATTTTAGTCGTACAAAGTTTAGTGAAACAGCCCCTGAGATGGGGCAGGTCTGGTACACACTCCCTCAAACATTTGCCGAGTTTAGATTTTAACCCATTTTTTAACTCTTTGCATGCTGGGAAATTGTGGGCTATAAATAGTTCAAAACTAGCGGACAAAAATTCATCATATTTTCTTGTATTTCTCCCCGTAAATATCAGGAATATGTCTTGGAATTTCATTAGAATCGAGTCCTGAGGACTCGATTCTAATGAAATTTCAAGACATATTTACAGAGAGAAATAAAACATATGCTCCTAATTCGCTTGGCAGATATTTTCGCCGCTAGCACGCAAAGAGTTAATGAGGCCTAAAAAAAATATGTTTCTTTCCGGTTACCCGACCCTACCTAGATTTTCCCGCCAACCATAAACATTTTAGTAAACCAGATGGCCGCGGCCCGCATGTCGAGGCATTTGATGGTCTCAGAGTGTATTTATTTGTATAAGTTTGAATTAAGGGTTGTGGAGATATATGGTATGTAAAAGCTTTAAAGCAAGTAAATCGGAGTAACTGTTGTGGAGATATAAGGTTATGTAACAACTTTAACACAAAATTCAAAGTTATTTGACCTTGGGCATATGGACCACTTGGGCAGACTATGGAATGAAATGGCTGATGAAAAGGAAATATTGGAAGTAAATTGGAGTAACAATTGTGGAGATATAAGGTATGGAAAAATTTGGCATTGACCTTGGGGCACAGGGGCCGCATGAATGGGACACAAAATGAATATATGGATGATGACCAATAAGAATACAAAGTTTCAAGCAAATCTGACTTACGATTACAAAGATACATGTAGTTAGGTATCTGAAAACTTTAACGCAAATTTTGACAAAAATTGAACGCAAACTTCTAAGTCATTTGACCTTGGGCACAGGGGCCACAGCATGAATATATGGATGATGACTACCTAATAAGCATATGAAGTTTCAAGTCAATGTGATTTAGGACTGCAGAGATATAAGGTGTTTAAAAACTTTAACGCAGATTTTGGACAGACGGATGGACGGACAGACACGCGGATGTCATTGTGATCACTATGTTTAGCTTTCCGCAAGCGGGCTCGACAAAAATAATAATATTAAAAATACAAATAAAATCACAGAAATTGTCCCATAAAAAAGTGTTTGTGTCAACACAGTTGTTTAGCATAAAATATATGAACTTAGTTAAGTTAGCCATGACATGTACTAATCTAAATTGGGCGTGGATCTGATGTCAATAGAAGACAAAAGGTTTTACAAAATAAAAACTGTTTCCTACCTACCTACCTTGAGCTTAATCATGTTAATAGGAAACTAACAATTTTTCTTTTTCTCTCCTAAAGTGCATGGTGTTACCACTCAGTTGAACTCGTTTGAACTCGTTCAACTGAGTGATAACAACATATACTTTTGATGAGAAATGAGACCAATTGCAGAAAAAAATATTTGTATTTTCAGAAAGTTGACGATCGTGTATGTTTCTATTGCAATTGTGAATCTATGTCCCCTCTAGACCAAGATCCACCCTGCAATATAGATTGCTACCAGGTAAATGCCAGATCGCCGCAGATGCGATTTCCTGACACCTAGGCCACGAAAAAAGTCATCCAACTATTTGAGTATTGTAGATTTTCATCATTTTTTTTTTTGGCCGGGAGCAGGGAGTCCGGACCCGATGGACCCCCTCTGTATCCGCGCGCGTATTTGATCAGGATCGACACTGGTCACAAATCCCATAGGCACCATTTCTCCAGCCACAGCCAAATATAGAGACTCTGATGGGACGCAAGTTTGATATCTCATGTGTAAGATCAGTGTGATGGAAATGTTCTGTAGCCGATTTCATCAACATTGCAAAGTATACTTTTCTAGCAAAGTATACTTTGAGGGAGTAATCATTTATTTTTCCCGAAATGCATTATTTCATATAGAACTAACCGTTGCAAATATTTGTTGATTAGAAGTATGCAGAATTATTATACTGACTTTATTACATTATCACAGCCAAAATGGCTGTGATAATGTAATAAATTCAGTATAATAACAAGAAACGAGGCAAAGCCACGAAGGCCAGGTTTTTTCCAAGTATGGACACTTGGATAACATAATTATACCCACTTTTTGTAGACTAGATGGCCGTGGCCTGCATGTCGCGCCTTGGGGCGAGGCATGGACACTAAAAAAATAGATATAGTAGATGGAAAAACTTTAAGGAAAAAACTTTAACCGGACACACGGACGTCCGGACGGACGTATGCCAAAATGCCGAAGATATCACGCTTTCCGCAAGCGGGTGCGACAATGATGATAACAAGAGCTGTAGGAGAACAGCATAGCTCGAATACGAGGGTTGTCGATGTACACATAGCTTGACAAAGAAGGTGGCTGCGGCCTGCATAAAAACCTTAACCAAGGTTGACTAAAAACATTAACCAAGGGAGACTAGAAATGTGGCCTGTCGGCACACGAATACCCCCACTGGCAGCCAAAGAAAACGAGGCATTTTTTATTATAAGCCATTTAGCCGAGCGTTAAGGTTTCAAACGCATCAAGTCTGTGACCTTGACCCTGGGCATAGTGTGATAATCCATGCATCGGTGTAGAAGATATAGAGCGGAAGGGAATTTCAATAGGTTTGACCTTTGACCTTCAACTATGACCTTGACCTTGGACGTAGGTGCGTGGTTATTGATCGAGACACACCTTCTCATCCTGAGAAACATTTGTGCCAAGGCATTTGATAATCCATGCATCGGTGTAGAAGATATAGAGCGGAAAGGGAATTTCAATAGGTTTGACCTTTGACCTTCAACTGTGACCTTGACCTTGGACGTAGGTGCGTGGTTATTGATTGCGACACACCTTCTCATCATGAGAAACATTTGTGCCAAGCCATTTGATAATCCATAGAGCGGAAGGGAATTTCAATAGGTTTGACCTTTGACCTTCAACTGTAACCTTGGACGTAGGTGCGTGGTTAGCAATTTGATAATCCATGCATCAGTGTAGAAGAAATAGAGCAGAAAGGAATTTCAATAGGTTTGACCTTTGACCTTCAACTATGACCTTGACCTTGGACGTAGGTGCGTGGTTATTGATCCCGACACACCTTCTCATCATGAGAAACATTTGTGCTAAGCCATTTGATAATCCATGCATCGGTGTAGAAGACATAGAGCGGAAGGGAATTTCAATAGGTTTGACCTTTGACCTTCAACAGTGACCTTGACCTCGGACGTAGGTGCGTGGTTATTGATCGCGACACATCTTCTCATCGTGAGAAACATTTGTGCCAAGCCATTTGGGAATTTCAATATTTTTTACCTTTGACCTTCAACTGTGACCTTGACCTTGGATGTAGGTGCGTGGTTATTGATCGAGACACACCTTCTCATCCTGAGAAACATTTGTGCCAAGGCATTTGATAATCCATGCATCGGTGTAGAAGATATAGAGCGGAAGGGAATTTCAATAGGTTTGACCTTTGACCTTCAACTGTGACCTTGACCTTGGACGTAGGCGCGTGGTTATTGATTGCGACACACCTTCTCATCATGAGAAACATTTGTGCCAAGCCATTTGATAATCCATGCATCGGTGTAGAAGATATAGAGCGGAAGGGAATTTCAATAGGTTTGACCTTTGACATTCAACTGTGACCTTGGACGTAGGTGCGTGGTTAGCAATTTGATAATCCATGCATCGGTGTAGAAGATATAGAGCGGAAGGGAATTTCAATAGGTTTGACCTTTGACCTTCAACTATGACCTTGACCTTGGACGTAGGTGCGTGGTTATTGATCGCGACACACCTTCTCATCATGAGAAACATTTGTGCCAAGCCATTTGATAATCCATGCATCGGTGTAGAAGATATAGAGCGGAAGGGAATTTCAATAGGTTTGACCTTTGACCTTCAACAGTGACCTTGACCTTGGATACATAGGTGCGTGGTTTTCCAAGTATGGTTGCTGTAGGCCCAGGAGTATTCCATATACAAGCTTGAGTAAAAAGAAAAACCGTAACCAAGGGGAGATAACTAAGTAATCCAAGGATAAAAGTAGGTTAAGGTCAAATATAGGTCAGGGATTATTGATGTACATCACTAGGAGATGAAGTTGTCCAAGTATGGTTGATGTAGGCCCAGAAGTATTCCATATACAAGCTTGACTATAAACATTAACCAAGTAATTCAAGGTTAAATGTAGGTGAAGGTAAAATAAAGGTCAGGGGTTATTGATGTACATCCCTATGAGAACAAGTTATCCAAGTATGGTGTATGTATGCACATTAGTATTCCATCTACAAGCTTGACTAATAACCTTAACCAAGGTTGAGTAAAAACCTTAACCAAGGGGAATTAAGTAAGTAATTTAAGGTTAAATGTAGGTCAAGGTCAAATATAGGTCAGGGGTTGTTGATGTACATCACTAGGATGTCCAAGTTGTCCAAGTATGGTTGGTGTAGGGCCATGAGTATTCCATCTACAAGCTTGAGTAAAAACCTTAACCAAAGAGAATTAAGTAAGTAATTCAAGAGGAAATGTAGGTCAAGGTCAAATATAGATCAGGGGTTATTGATGTACATCACTATGAGAAAAGGTTGTCCAATTATGGTGTCTGTATGCACAATAGTATTCCATGTACAAGCTTGAGTAAAAAGCTTAACCAAGGTCGAGTAAAAACCTTAACCAAGGGGAATTAGGTACGCAATTCAATGTTAAATGTAGGTCAAGGTCAAATATAGGTCAGGGGTTGTTGATGTACATCACTAGGAGATGAAGTTGTCCAAGTATGGTTGGTGTAGGGCCAGGAGTATTCCATGTACAAGCTTGATTAAAAACGTTAACCAAGGGGAATTAAGTAATTCAAGAGGAAATGTAGGTCAAGGTCAAATATAGATCAGGGGTTGTTGATGTACATCACTAGGAGATGAAGTTGTCCAAGTATGGTGGGTGTAGGGCCAGTAGTATTCCATATAGAAGGTTGACTAAAAACCTTAACCAAAAGGAATTAAGTAAGTAATTGAAGAGGAAATGTAGGTAAAGGTCAAATATAGATCAGGGGTTATTGATGTACATACCTATGAGAAAAGGTTGTCGAAGTATGGTGTGTGGATGCACAATAGTATTCAATGTACAAGCTTGAAAAAAAACCTTAACCAAGGTTGACTAAAAACCTTAACCAAGGAGAATTAAGTAAGTAATTCAAGAGGAAATATAGGTCAAGGTCAAATATAGATCAGGGGTTATTGATGTGCATCACTAGGAGATGAAGTTGTCCAAGTATGGTGGGTGTAGGGCCAGTAGTATTCCATATACAAGCTTCACTAAAAACCTTAACCAAGGCGTGACGGTGACGCCGACGCCGACGCCGGGGTGACAACATAAGCTCTACTTATTCTTCGAATGTGAAGTATCAAGGTAATGGGTGAAGCAGTTGCAGAGATATAGTACACGAAAAAACGTTAACAAATAAATTTAAAGTAATTTGACCTTGACACTGCGAACAGGGGCCGCACGGTTCGGGGTTAGAATGAAAATATAGACGATGATAAACACCCATGTGAAGTTTCAAGGTAATGGGCGAAGCAGTTGCAGAGATATAGTATAACGAAAAAGTTTTAAGCAAAAAATATAACCCGACGTACGTTAAAAAGTTAACGTTGAAAATGGCTAAGTCAATTACGTAGAAATAATAGGTGAAGGTAAAAAAATGGTCACATGTTGGATAGTTGTATGTAGTAGGCACCCCTTGGTTATGAAGCTGTGAAAGTTTGGTGGTCCTAGGTGGTACAGTACCAAAGAAATGGACATGAAAACTTAACATTGTAAACGCGAAAAATTAACATTGAAAATGGCTAAGTCGATTGCGCGGAAAAAATGGGTCAAGTTAAAAACAAGAAACGAGGCAAAGCCACGAAGGCCAGGTTTTTTCCAAGCATAGACACTTGGATAACATAATTATACCCACTTTTTGTAGACTAGATGGCCGTGGCCTGCATGTCGCGCCTTGGGGCGAGGCATGGACACTAAAAAAATAGATATAGTAGATGGAAAAACTTTAACCAAAAAACTTTAACCGGACACACGGACGAACAGACGGACGTATGCCAAAATGCCGACGATATCGCGCTTTCCGCAAGCAGGTGTGACAATGATGATAAACACCCATGTGAAGTATCAAGGTATTGGGTGAAGCAGTTGCAGAGATATAGTACACGAAAACACTTTAACAAAAAAATTCAAAGTAATTTGAACTTGACATTGGGCACAGGATCGCGCTTTCCGCAAGCAGCTGCGACAATGATGATAAACACCAGGGTTCATGTTTGAGGGCGACATGGGCGAAGTGGTCGCTTTTTTTCTGGCCAAGTCGCCTTATTTTTCTCGTAGGGGGAAGTCAAGTCGCCCTGGAATTTTCTATTTTTTTTTTTTTTTTCTATTTTTTTTTTTTTTTTTTTTTACTATGAATTTCAGACCCTAGGGGCGAGTGCATGTCATAAATGCGCTAATCCCACCAAATAGGCTGTAAAATTGGATCGCATCGATTGTTTCATGACCCCTGGTGTGTACACATAGAGTTTACAGTTACGCGATAACCGTAAGAGAAATGTTCAGTGAAATTATGATTTTTATCACTTCAATTTTGCCTATTCTCCCTACAAGGATTTTTGCACTTCTTAAAGGTGCACTAACACCCTGTTCCCTATTGGGTGCCAGGAGGGAGAAGTCACTTTCTTCTCCCGGAAATTTTTGGCCTAAGCTTGAACCCTGAAACACCCATGTGAAGTATCAAGGTATTGGGTGAAGCAGTTGCAGAGATATAGTACACGAAAAAACTTTAACAAAAAATTCAAAGTAATTTGACCTTGACATTGGGCACAGGATCGCGCTTTCCGCAAGCAGGTGCAACAATGATGATAAACACCCATGTGAAGTATCAAGGTATTGGGTGAAGCAGTTGCAGAGATATAGTACACGAAAAAAACTTTAACAAAAAAATTCAAAGTAATTTGACCTTGACATTGGGCACAGGATCGCGCTTTCCGCAAGCAGGTGTGACAATGATGATAAACACCCATGTGAAGTATCAAGGTATTGGGTGAAGCAGTTGCAGAGACATAGTACACGAAAAAACTTTAACAAAAAAATTCAAAGTAATTTGACCTTGACATTGGGCACAGGATCGCGCTTTCCGCAAGCAGGTGCGACAATGATGATAAACACCCATGTGAAGTATCAAGGTATTGGGTGAAGCAGTTGCAGAGATAAGGTACACGAAAAAACTTTAACAAAAGAATTCAAAGTAATTTGACCTTGACATTGGGCACAGGGGCCGCACGGTTGGGGGTTAGAATGAAAATATGGATGATGATAAACACCCATGTGAAGTTTCAAGGTAATGGGCGAAGCAGTTGCAGAGATATAGTATAACGAAAAAGTTTTAACCAAAAAACTTTAAACAGACGTACGTTAAAAAGTTAACGTTGAAAATGGGTAAGTCAATTACGTAGAAATAATAGGTGAAGGTAAAAAAATGGTCACATGTTGGATAGTTGTATGTGGTAGGCACCCCTTGGTTATGAAGCTGTGAAAGTTTGGTGGTCGGTGGTACAGTACCAAAGAAATGGACTTAAACACGAAAACTTAACATTGTAAACGCGAAAACTTAACGTTGAAAATGGCTAAGTCGTCTGCGCGGAAAAAATGGGTGAAGTTAAAAAAAAAAGTAACATGTTGGATAGTGATATGTGGTGGGTACCCCTTGATTATGAAGCTGTGAAAGTTTGGTGGTCCTAGGTGGTACAGTACCAAAGAAATGGACTTAAACACGAAAACTTAACATTGAAAACGCGAAAACTTAACATTGAAAATGGCTAAGTCGACTGCGCGGAAAAAATGGGCCAAGTTAAAAAAAAGTAACATGTTGGATAGTAATATGTGGTGGGCACCCCTTGATTATGAAGCTGTGAAAGTTTGGTGGTCCTAGGTGGTACAGTAACAAAGAAATGGACTCAAACACGAAAACTTAACATTGATTGTGGACGCCGCCCGCCGCCCGCCCAAACCCGCCCGCCCGGCTTTCGCCAATCCAATAGCCTGGATTTTTTTTCAAAAAACATGGCTAAAAACGGAAGATAAACACATTTTCTTGATAAATTTATTTCAAATGCTGGAATTATAAGGAATGAATGGCCTTTTTGTGGTATTTATCGGGGATATAAACTTGGAAAAGTCGCGGGAATACTGGACGAGGCCTTCTGGCCTTCGTCCAGTATTCCCGTGACTTTTCCAAGTTCATACCCGATAAATTCCACAAAAAGGCCATTCATTCCTATAATAACCAATAGGATAAAAATAAAGAATTGGCGATAAAAAATTACAATTTTCAATTATTTTTTTTCGAAAATTGTAATTTTTTATCGCCAGTTGTTTATTTTTATCGCCAATTGTGAAAGTGACTTTTCCAAGTTTATACCCTGATAAATTTCACAAAAATGCCATTCTTTCCTATACTAGCCCACAGGCATAGGGGTGTTTCGGCTTTCATCGGTATACCTCTATAGATATGAACAAGATATGAACAAGGCTTCCAACTTTGGTCAGACACGACCTCGTATCATAACAAATTCCGCGATTTTATTAACACTAATGTGAATATTTTGGCAGAAAGTGCACATGTTCATTTGAGAAGTATTGTTATCTTGCTAAAATAGCATAGTTAGAACATAATTATGCAAAAAATATCGAATTACAGCTGCTTTTCCTAGGTCGGTCACAACCTCGCATCATAACAAATGAAACAATGTGTTTAAGGCTCTAACGTCAATATTGTAGTGGCAAGTTCATATGAGCGCCACTGTGCGATTTCCAACGTTAGGCCCAAAATAACGTTACGTCGGAAATCACGGTTTTCTGACGTCACCATGTGAAGCAGTAACGTCAATTTATGTGACAAACTTAGCTGGGAAACTGAGAGTCGACGATTTTGATCTAAGTAGAAACTTTACATATAGTTTGATTATTGATTTGTGTATGATTCGTGAGCTCTTGTGTCTCTACTCTAGTCTATATAATCGATGAATACCGACTACGTTAAGTACTGAGTATGCCTACCGAATCGTTTCGATGTTTGACAAACGGTTTGGATTCAGGAAGGAACGTAAACCATGTATACATAGCCTACATAGTGTTTCTGCCACCATATACTAGTTTAGTATATTCATTGTGCTACAACGTGAAAATAAACTGTTAATTATAACTAATTAATGTTTCGTCTGAAAATTTGATTTGAGGCGGATTTCGCAAGGTTGTTTATATTACTACAATAACCGAGAGGAGTTGCTTCCCTAGCCGATCGATAAAAGTCAACAGTTTATCGCTGAAGCCATGTCGGCCTTGGTGGCTGAGTGGTTTTGTGCGGTGTTTGATTTATGGAAGTGGTGGCTGGAAGTTGGGTGGATGACAGAAATGTATGATAGGTTTGAATAATATGTTTAGCAACGTTGTCAAAAATGGATTACTGTGGAAGTATGGAGGGACTGACGCGCGTACACATTGGCGAATAGTGAACTGCTTTGCCCGATTCGCTTTGTCCGACCTTCTACATTGCAATCAATGTCATCAGGAACAGAAACGTGACAATACAAATCACCATACCATACATTGTTACTGGGATAACATCTATTAAGAAATTCAATGCGTTATATGCATTATACATTGTAAGTAAATACATCAAAACTGATGCATTAGTGAAATTAGAAACTGAAACATGAAACCGGTTGACTGCTTTTTTGTGTATCGCAGTATTTTCAGTCACATGCCACATTAAATGAACTCACGTGACATAGTCTTGTGATGTAATACAATATGCCCTTGATAAATCAGGTGACGATGCAATCACTGACGTGACTCACTGTGGCTGGGTACAACATTCACCAACCGGGCCGTGATCTTACGTCGCGGCGATACTGCCGACTGAGACAGAGATCGCAGGGGACTTGTAGACCGAGTCCGCAGTGATTGTCTGCTGTGAGCTAAAACGGTCCGCGGTGGCACCTGACGCATAGTTACAAATGAATAGATAAGTATATACGATTCCGTTTTTTGGTGGGACTGTATACCGCTTTACCCGTTGTCATGGTTCGCTATGTATCATGTGTTTTGTGTTGCTGTCTCTGTTGGCATTACGAAGGTACATGTAGCTCTTTACATTCTGCAAATAAATGTACAGTACTTGTAGTTGTAGTTGACCAGCCACTGTAAAATACAACAAATTCACTATTGCAAACAAATTCCCTTACATATAAATGTTTATGTGTTACTTGAAACATATTGTTTCACCTCCTAGAAGTCAATGTCAGACACCTTTAAAATGCAGGACTGGTATGTGTTTTGGTATAGTGTGGTTTCTTGGACAGAATAGCACAGGATTATGATGAATGATACATCGTAATAGGCAACGTCGCATCTGGTCATACATGTACATGTATGTAGCTCTCAATAAAATATGGTGATTCATTTGTGGGGATTAGTATAAATAACAGAGCGTTAGGATCCTTTTAGCAGTGTGTATTACTAGTAAAAGTATTTTAATCACTATGTAGATAGCTTGACTTGCCGCTATGTCAGAGCTATGCGATATCCAGAATTGTCTGGAGTTTTATTCACATGATGACTTTAGGTCACATTTGAGAGTAAATAGTGAAGTATAAAACCTAATTTCCTTATCTGATAGTACTTTACATAAACAATTGTCATTCTACTAGGCAGTATGCACACAATGCCATTCTCCTATGGATGGTCATATAATTATCACACATACTATGCCCGGTGAAAATTGTCTTCTTCTCTTCAATGCATGAAGTGGCCGCGACGGCTTCCACTTACATGTATCATGCACAGTTCATGTTAGGGAATGCTCTAGTCGAATGAAACACTATAGGAATGAATGGCCTTTTTGTGGAATTTATCGGGGATATAAACTTGGAAAAGTCGCGGGAATACTGGACGAGGCCGGAAGGCCTCGTCCAGTATTCCCGCGACTTTTCCAAGTTAAAGGCCTCGTCCAGTATTCCCGCGACTTTTCCAAGTTTATATCCCCGATAAATTCCACAAAAAGGCCATTCATTCCTTATAATTCCAGCATTTGAAATAAATTCATCAAGAAAATGTGTTTATTTTCTGTTTTCTTAAGAATTATTTTAACTGCGCCTCACGGTTACGGAAAGTAGTTTGGCATGGAGTTTACTGGGATATAAATTCTGGACAGAGACTTGCTACGGACCAATCAAATGTTAGGGAATTGTGTAAATATTTATGTGCTGGAATTATTAAGCTGTAATATCAGGTACACGTAAACTACAATACAGTAAGGCTAAACCATGCATGTAAGATATCAATTTACATTATTTGGATCACACCGACTGATACAACTGGCAATGTATCACGCTCATAAATACTTGAATTGCATACTTAAAGCGAGAAACAAGCCATATCTACACATAAGAATGATTATCCATCAGCAAATGAGGCATGGTAGTTTTTAATTATTTATACTAATTAAATGAATCACCTGAAACAATAATATTTTCGACAGATTAATAAGTATGATCATTGCACATCAAGAAATAGTAATGTCAGTTAGCAGTTTAACGAAACACGGTTATCGCCCCTGATATCAGTGTGAAAATGTATGTTTGATATACGAAGTATAACAAGAGGGCCATGATGGCCCTAATTCGCTCACCTGACTCCATGAACACCAGAGGAGAATCTGACATTGAGTTCATGTGTTTTAAAAAAATTGTGCTATTTTTAGATGACGGTCATCTGGGATTAAGCGATGACTCTCATTTTACCAAATCTGAAAATGTTTCACCCAAGGATCTTAACTTACTATGAAGTTT
Organism: Conchocele bisecta; assembly: GCA_029237695.1. Classification (NCBI taxonomy): domain Eukaryota; kingdom Metazoa; phylum Mollusca; class Bivalvia; order Lucinida; family Thyasiridae; genus Conchocele; species Conchocele bisecta. Next base: position 43,966,579 of record CM055271.1, on the reverse strand, counting down.
GGCCAGCATCGGCCATGTGGTTCCTGAGAAAAAGACGTTCAAAATCTTGAATAAATGGACATTTTGGAGGCCATTATGGATGACATAATCATCCGATTCCGACAAATATTGCACCAGAGCAATCGCCTCATCGATACCTTCAATTTGATATATGACATGAGCATATTCGGGCAAAAATAAAATTTGACCCCACAGGCCACGCCCATTTTTGACCCCGGGGTCACCATTTTAACGTCTTTGAAAGAGCATTCTACATCGATCATTCCTACCAAGTTTCGTCGAAATCCGGCTGGCAGTTCATGAGAAGATTTTTTAAGAATTTGTGCTATTTTTAGATGGCGGCCATCTTGGATTAGCGACGACCTCCGTTTTAACAAATCTGAAAAGGTTTCACCCATGGACAATAACTGTGAAGTTTGGCCACCATGGGCCAAGCGGTTCGTGTGAAGAAGAATTTTGAAATCTCTAATATCTAAAGAACGACCTTTTGACCTTTAGGCGGCATTCTTGGATGACATGACCATCCAATTTCGATAAAATAATGTACCAGAGCGATCGCCTCTTTGATACCTTCGATTTGATATAGACATGACCATATTCGGTCAAAAATAAAATTTGACCCCAATTTGACCACACGGACCACGCCCATTTTTGACCCCGGGGTGAACATTTTAACAACTTTGAAAGAGCATTGTACATCGATCATTCCTACCAAGTTTCGGCGGCCATCTTGGATGACATAACGATCCGATTTCGACAAAAAATGTACCAGAGTGATCGCCTCATTGATACGGTACCTTCGATTTGATATATAACATGACCATATTTGGTCAAAAATAAAATTTGACCCCACGGGCCATGCCCATTTTTGACCCCGGGGTCATCATTTTAACAAATTTGAAAGAGCATTGTACATCGATCATTCCTACCAAGTTTCGTCGAAATCCGGCTAGCGGTTCATGAGAAGAAGATTTTTTAAGAATTTATGCAATTTTTAGATGGCGGCCATCTTGGATTAGCGATGACCTCCATTTTAACAAATCTGAAAAGGCTTCACCCATGGACCATAACTTTTAAGTTTGGCTACCATGGGCCAAGCGGTTCATGTGAAGAAGAATTTTGAAATCTCTAATTATAGAACCTTTTGACATTTCGGCGGCAATCTTGGATGACATAACAATCCGATTTCGACAAAAAATGTACCAGAGTGATCGCCTCATTGATACCTTCGATTTGATATATAACATGACCATATTCGGTCAAAAATAAAATTTGACCCCACGGGCCACGCCTATTTTTGACCCCGGGGTCACCATTTTAACAACTTTGAAAGAGCAATGTACATCGATCATTCCTACCAAGTTTCGTCAAAATCCGGCTAGCGATTCATGAGAAGAAGATTTTTTAAGAATTTATGCTATTTTTAGACGGTGGCCATCTTGGATTAGCGATGACCTCCATTTTAACAAATCTGAAAAGGCTTCACCCATGGACCATAACTTTTAAGTTTGGCTACCATGTGAAGAAGAATTTTGAAATCTCTAATAAAAGAACGACCTTTTGACCTTTCAAAATGTACCAGAGTGATCGCCTCTTTGATACCTTCGATTTGATATATAACATGACCATATTCAGTCAAAAATAAAATTTGACCCCAATTTGACCCCACGGGCCACGCCCATTTTTGACCCCGGGGTCACCATTTTAACAACTTTGAAAGAGCATTGTACATCGATCATTCCTACCAAGTTTTGTCGAAATCCGGTTGGCGGTTCTTGAGAAGAAGATTTTTTAAGAATTTGTACTATTTTTAGACGGCGGCCATCTTGGATTACGTAATGACGTCATTTTAACAATTTTGTAATCCCCCTACCTAAGGACCATGACCATGAAGTTTGGTGACTATAGACCCAATGGTTACCGAGGAGAAGACGTTTGAAAATGTTCACGGACGACGACGGACACATTGCGTTAACAATAGCTCACATGAGCTTCGCTCAGGTGAGCTAAAAATGCCAATTATATCGTCCGGAAATGGTCCATGACTGTTCATTTAGCCCGAAGAATATTATATATAATGTATGGACGAAAAAAATATGCCTTCCTATATTATAACCTCGCACGTGGGTATGTACCTTTAAAGTGCAAATTTCCACTGTTTTTGGGCAGGTGATGCTTCAAAGTTGCAAAGAGGTAATTGTTACTTACATTTATTTATGTTCCCTTTATAGTAATTTGGCCAGTCTATTCCGCAGCCTGATATATGGATCTTTGCTTGCATGGTTAGAAATTGTTCTGAGTACATAACTCTAATTACATTTCATTACATTGCACTACATATGAGTTATGGAGAAATAATGGTGTTTATATACCGTAATACGTATGGTCGGCAAATTACATATGTATAGTTAAGTATGTTATACTTTATAAGACATATATACATGTGACCGCAAGTAATAATTCATAACTAGATGGCCGCGGCCTGCATGTCGCGCCTTGTGGCGAGGCATGGACACTAAAAACAAGACGGCCATGATGGCCCTAATTCGCTCAACTGACTCCATGAACACCAGAGGAGAATGTGACATTGAGTTCATATGTGTTTTAAAAATATTGTGCTATTTTTAGATGGCGGTCATCTTGGATTAAGCGATGACTGTCATTTTACCAAATCTGAAAATGCTTCACCCAAGGATCTTAACTTCCTATGAAGTTTGGCCAGCATCGGCCATGTGGTTCCTGAGAAAAAGTCGTTCAAAATCTTGAATAAATGGACCTTTTGGTGGCCATCATGGATGACATAATCATCCGATTCCGACAAATATTGCACCAGAGCAATCGCCTCATCGATACCTTCAATTTGATATATGGCATGAGCATATTCGGTCAAAAATAAAATTTGACCCCACGGGCCATGCCCATTTTTGACCACGGGGTCACCATTTTCACAACTTTGAAAGAGCATTGTAAATCGATCATTCCTACCAAGTTTAGTCGAAATCCGGCTGGCAGTTCATGAGAAGAAGATTTTTTAAGAATTTGTGCTAATTTTAGACAGTGGCCATCTTGGATTAGCGACGACCTCCGTTTTAACAAAAATGAAAAGGCTTCACCCATGGACCATAACTTTTAAGTTTGGCTACCATGGGCCAAGCGGTTCATGTGAAGAAGAATTTTGAAATCTCTAATAAAAGAACGACCTTTTGACATTTCGGCGGCCATCTTGGATGACATAACAATCCGATTTCGACAAAAAATGGACCAGAGTGATCGCCTCATTGATACCTTCGATTTGCTATATAACATGACCATATTCGGTCAAAAATACAATTTGACCCCACGGGCCACGCCCATTTTTGATTTTAACAACTTTGAAAGAGCAATGTACATCGATCATTCCTACCAAGTTTTGTTGAAATCCGGTTGGCGGTTCTTGAGAAGAAGATTTTTGAAGAATTTGTGCTATTTTTTGGCGGCGGCCATCTTGGATTACGTAATGACGTCATTTTAACAATTTTGTAGTCCCCCTACCTAAGGACCATGACCATGAAGTTTGGTGACTATAGACCCAATGGTTACCGAGGAGAAGACGTTTGAAAATGTTCACAGACGACGACGGACAAATTGCAGTAACAATAGCTCACATGAGCTTCGCTCAGGTGAGCTAAAAACGATATAGTATAACGAAAAACTTTAACCAAAAAACTTAATGGGACACACGTACGTACGTACGTACGTACGTACGTTACGCTTTCCTCAAGCAGGCACGAAAAAAAATTTAACCAAAAAACTTCAAAGTAATTTGACCTTGACATTGGGCACAGGGGCCGCACGGGAGGGGGGTAGAATGAAAATAATGATAAACACCCATGTGAAGTTTCAAGGTAATGGGCAAAGCAGTTGCAGAGATACCATGTGAAGTTTCAAGGTAATGGGCAAAGCAGTTGCAGAGATATAGTATAACGAAAAACTTTAACCAAAAAACTTAACCAAAAACTTTAACCAAAAAACTTAACCAAAAAACTTAACCAAAAACGTTAACCAAAAAACTTAACCAAAAACTTCAAAGTAATTTGACCTTGACATTGGGCACAGGGGCCGCACGGAAGGGGGGTAGAATAAAAAATATAGATGATGATAAACACCCATGTGAAGTTTCAAGGTAATGGGTAAAGCAGTTGCAGAGATATAGTATAACGAAAAACTTTAACCAAAAACTTTAACCAAAAAACTTAACCAAAAACTTTAACCAAAAAACATAACCAAACAACTTAACCAAAAACTTTAACCGGACACACGTACGTACGTACGCCAAAGTGCCGACTATATCGCGCTTTCCGCAAGCGGGCGCGACAAAAATGGTTCTACGCAGCAATTTCATGAATAAATTGACATGTTTACTCTGGATCGTCAGTTCATTACCCGGTGTCGGTATAGTTTCCTTCCTGGTGATCTATGTTTAATTTCGAGAGCGTTTCGCACCATAACAGATTCGTTATTTATGTTTGATTGTTTTGTCCCAAGTTCAAACTTAATGGTATATTAACAGTGAGCGTGTGAAAGGTTCAGATATCATATGTGATAAAGAACTTCCACGTATATGTTGATTACGCATAGTCAAAAATAGCAAGGTTGTCCCGAAAAGGTTTGGTCCGAACTTGCTAGCATCCGAATCTTTAAAATTCTATAAAATACAGATTGAGGCCTCGGTAGGTCGTAATGAAATTGAAAATAAAAACAAGAACAAAATAACTACAACTTACTTTCAATGCATTTTAAATCTTAATTACTTTATTGTTATGTTAAGAAAATGTAATGTTTATAATATACAAATTTATTTATTTTATTTTAAAGACTAGAATAATAGATTTATGATGTAGTTTTACAGATACCTGGTCCATTCGTAATCATAACATTTCGTACCCATACCATTTTGTATCCGGTTTGGTCATTTCGTTTCCTTTTTTACGTTCAACGTGGCTGGCGTCTATATAGTTTAGTTTAGTCAAATTCCAGGAGTTTGTGTTAATATTGATGTATCCGTTCTTATTTGGGGTTCTGTTTATTCATGGTAAAACATTGTAGAAAACGTGATAATTGTCATTTCCATTTACAGCCGCGACCGCCGCGTACCGCCCGCACACACCCGCGGCCTCCACATCTGGCCCACTGGGACAAAGCTTTCATGTCCCGAACTGGCTACGCGTACACTTGTTTAATGTCAAATTGCGTACATTACCCTTTGTTTAATAGTAACTTGCACCATTATATTTCTCACATTTATTTGTACGCTCTGCTTTATTTTAAATTCCATTTTTCAATTATGTTTTCTACTTACTCCTTATCTGGAGAACTGGATACCATATGGTACATGTGAATTGTGGAACATAATACAGTGTATGTACTTCATCACAAATAAAGGTACTGATATTTTATAACGCAATTTTATGAACTATTAAATTAAGCGATTCCGCATAGACATGTGCATAGAAATTTTGAACCGATATTTTTCTCTGCAATTTATGATGACGTCGACGACGTTACGTTTGCGTAAAAAACTTACGCCAACACGTGTGTTGTTTGTGACGTCATAGCAACTTAACTAGATGGAATATTTTCAATATTCAATGTTTTTTTGGAAAGTACATTGTCTCTGCTACAAAAAACTGTCAAAAAGTAAAAATGTGAAATTTCGACCCTATGGTTGGAAATTGCACAGCAGAGCTCATATGATCATTTGAGAAGTATCGTTATCCTGCAGAAATGTAAATAGAATGCATAGAAAATAAATTACAATTGTAAACATGTTATTTGGTTACGATACGAGGTCGTGTCCGACCAAAGTTAGAAGCCTTGTTCATATAGATGGAAATATACCGATGGAAGCCGAAACACGCCAAATGCACTAGCCTGGTATTCTCTATTGATCACTACTTGCAAGTCCAATGCTCAGCCCTTAGACTATCAAGCCATCCCTAGACATTTAATAGAATGCATACAGAATACCAGGTCCGTGTCTTTTGATAAAGTTTAGCAAGGCTAGGAAACAGTAGGAATTACCGTTTCCGAGCCGAGTCTGATAAACTTGATATCAAAAGACAGTAGCCTGGTATTCTATTTATCAGGTAATGTTTTATCCATGAAAATGACCACAGATGATGTTGTTATCTATGGACAGAATGTGCGGACTTGTTTACGTTGCGTCATTACACTGACGTTATGTGACGTCATCCGACCAATGGAATGCAACTTTTCACTTTGTTGTAACCCGGATGTTTGAATCAGGTCAATATCATGTCAATGCCTGATACAACAATATGTTATCAGTCAGTATGTATTCAATCAATAAAGGGCAGGTTACCTGATTAATGGTTATAGCTAGTCAGTAGATACATACATTTGGATTTCTTCTTATTCATGTGTTCATTGTCCACCGTATCATTTCTCCATTTCACTTCTTTCTTGTTCTTTGGTTTTTCTAGACGGAGTCTCAACGTTGGACTTGTTGGAGGCTTAAATAGAAATTCTAGTCTTGAACATGTTCGACAATGAGATTGTCCAATATCGGGTCATATGATGGTGGACATATATGATATTCATATGAATATCAGTCTCGGCCTTGTCTTGTTGAGCTAGACGAGTACGAGAATGATATTCAAATGTGATATTCACCTCGAGAGATGCGTCCGAGAATGATATTCGAAATGTGATATATCACATTTCGAAAATCATTCTCGGACTCTTCTCATGCAGGTGTAGCAGCATGCGTGTGTCACTGATGATGCAACCAAAGAACGAAACAATTTGTGTGTTGTGAATTGTATCATATAAGTTCTCATAGCTGTAATATGGGTCATAGAATAATTTTGTTTGTTTTGTTTATTGGGGTTTAACGGCATATCAACAGCTAAGGTCATTTAAGTTCGGGTTAATGGGTTTATATTACCTGTGCAAGTACATGTTCAAGTACAAATAGGGGGGGGGGGGAATCCCAAAATCAGAACTGAATATTTACAATAAAAAACAAGAAATGCGTCTTTTTTTATAGTATTTAATTATGGCTCTAACTAAAATTCCAACCGTCAGCACACCACTCAGTACAAGAGAGACAACTGAAATAAGACAAGAAATGCGTCTGTCGAACGCGGATGCCACCTGCAGCATATTTGAGAAACTGTGACAAAGTGGTTAACCGAAAAGTGTGACGGACGGACGGACAGACGGACCAAACACTATATGCCACCCGTTTCTTCGAAACCCGGTGGCATAAAAACTATATATTCAGCTCTGAAATCAGAATAATCCTGATCTGATGCCAGGTCCTCGCCACACCAGAAGCACTTGGCCCCCTCCCAAAATCAGTAGGATCAGTAATAATCTTACTACTTATTTAAAGGGCAATAACCCAATTCAACTCCCAGGTAACAAAGAGCCAAAGATAAAATCGTACCCGAGAGCCAAATCAGGCAAATCGTGATTCCTATAAGGAGGAACCCCTACCGTTAATTTATGCCGTCACGTTCGCCCGACCAACCACCCACGGGACATAGAATAAACCACGTTTTGCTGCTTAATATACTTTTGGCTATTAAAGGTACATGCCCACTCAGTAGGCACGAAATGTTCTTTATAGGAATTAAATAATTCTATAATTGTGTCACTATTCCACCAGTTCTGAAAATTACAAGTGCCCGCTATACAGATATAATCATTTAGTAATATTTATTTTACTGATAGTGACTCGCTGTGGTATCAGGCTATTTTCATATGAAAATGAGGCATGATATATTTTAACAAGAATTCTGCGGAATCAAATGTCTCGCCTTGTTCCGCCTTGACCTTAACCCTGGGGCAACGAGAATAGTCCTATATTCATCTACACATCATAGTAAAGGTTTTGTTTGTTTGTTTATTAGTGTTTAACGGCCTATCAACAGCTAAGGTCATGTAAGGCCGGGCAAACGGGTTTGATACCGTTTTAACCCATAGTAAAGGTATGTATAAAGTTTGATGACTGTAGCTGATAAGGTGTTGAAGTAATGACCGTAACACGATAATTTAACATTGAATGATGACGCCGCCGCCGCCTCCGGAAAAGCAAAACCTATGTCTCGCTTTCCGCTTTCGCGGCCGAGACAATTATTTATACTAATTAAATGCATCACCTGAAAAAATAATATTTTCGACAGATTATAAAGTATGATCATTGCACATCAAAAAATAAATACAGAGAATAAATAGTAATGTCCGTTAACATTTTAAGGAAACACAGTTATCACCCCTGAAATCAGTGTGGAAATTTACGTCTGATATAGAATGTATAATAATGTCAATCAATATGTGGGGTAATGGTGAATGATTTTGTTTGTTTGTTTATTGGTGTTTAACGGCCTATCAACAGCTAAGGTCATGTAAGGCCGGGCAAACAGGTTCGATCCCGTTTTAACCTGCTGCATTGAGGGTAAAATCCCAAAATCAGAACGGAATATTTACATCGAGATACAACATATTCAGCCCTGAAATTGGAATAACCTGACCTGGTGCCAGGTCCATACCGCACCAAAGTCACTTGGCCCCTTCCCCTATTTAAAAGTAATACCGGTAGAATGGTGAATGAATGTTTATTTTGCCAGAAAATGTCTCAGATGATGTCTCTGATAGAAAGAACATTTTTTCCTACTGAGTGGGCATGTATCTTTAAAGCCCATTAAATCTAAAGAATATTTAACTATACATACGTTTGTGGCATCAAATTCAATAATAATAAAGTTACCCTCCCCATTTTTATTACTTCAAGCAATTCCATCAGACATTGACAATTTTTCTATGGGCTATTTACACAAATGGGCTGAAAAAAAAATGGAATTTGTGGACTGATTTTCACAATTTATCTTTTCTTTTCTTAATTACATTATTTCAAAGCTCTGTTCCATGTTTTGCTGCCGACGAACTTTGGCACACATTACACACATTAAATCTAAAAAATATTTAAAAGCAAGTACCACAAATTTTTCATTGCTTTTGGATACTCACTACTTCTGATTTCAATTGGGTTTTTGGCAATTTTAATCGGACAGCTCTTACATATTCATACAAAAAAAAAGAAAAAAAAGACTCCTACAAATATATGCTTTCTATCCTCGGACGAACACCCAATGGAACCTTTTGCCACCATCTGTACATGAGGCGGACATAGTGGATCAGAGCTCCAGATAAGGTGCGTATTTGCGTAAATACCCAATTAAAATTGCCAAAACCCAATTGAAATCAGAAGTAGTGAGTATCAAAAAGCAATGAAAGATTAGTGGTATCTTTATCATGCTACAGAAAACAATAAACAGACCACAAATATAGCATATTTTCTTATTATTCCATGAAAACACATCTTGGTATTTCATTAGAATTGTCTCCAAAGAGACAATTCTAATGAAATACCAAGATGTGTTTTCATTTAGAAGCAAATTACTCAATAAGTGCGGTCTGCTGATGTGTACCGGTAAACAGTAGTGTGATTCTATTTTACAGTTAAATTTTTGAAATACCCAATTGCTTCAGAAATGATGGAGTGACAATACTCAATTACTAATTCCCTATCTGGAGCTCTGATGGATGCTTTTAAAGTAGCACATGCAATTGTAATGTCACTATGTGTTTTATTTCATTAACTGATGAAGCTACTATATTAATAACTGATTTTGTATATATAGTGACATGATTGCATGTAGTATTGCTATATGCAAGCGCATGCTATTTGGCAATGCACATCAGACACTTTTGAAAGATATTATATTATATATATATCGACTCAAAATAACTGTAACATTGTGAAATTAGTTTGTTCCTGACCAGGGGCCTATTTCATCAACATTGCAAAGTATACTTTAGTAGCAAAGTATACATTGAGGGAGAAATTTTCAATTTCTTTTAAATTAATTAATTTTTATTATACTGAATTTATTACATTTCATCAACATTGCAAAGTATACTTTAGTAGCAAAGTATACTTTGAGGGAGAAATTTTCAATTTCTTTTAAATTAATTAATTTTTATTATACTGAATTTATTACATTATCACAGCCATTTAATGGCTGTGATAATGTAATAAATTCAGTATAATAATTCTGCATACTTTTAATCATGAAATATATGCATTTGTTAGTTCTATATGAAATAATGCATTTCAGGAAAAATAAATGATTACTCCCTCAAAGTATACTTTGCTAGTAAAGTATACTTTGCAATGTTGATGAAATAGGCTACATAACTATCTAGTCAGGTTTCGGAGTCAATTTTCAATGTTTTTCGTTTGTTTTCGCGCACAGTTCCTCTACCTCCTTTACGCCTATGGTTAATTCAATACTTGACGAAATTTTACTAAACAAAACGAAAGCTCATTCTTAAATTTTGATCAAATTTAATATTATAGAAAAAAAAAAAGTTTTTGCTACAGTTCTTTACAAAAACACTATAAACATCATACATACACACTGTACAGTATTACAAGCCCATGTTATATATTTAAATGTAGTGTCTGTAGGCCCATGCAGCCAGGCGTGTTTTAGGTAGCACAGTTTCAAAACGAGGAACCTGATCCAAAAACTGTTTTCACACAATATGGCCAAAATATAAAAGTTAATATTTTTGCATGAAAACATTGAATTGTATTTGATCTATTTTTTGACTAATGTGACACACAAATTCCCTATATAACTGTGAAACACCCCATGTATCAAGTGTCCAAATATTGAAGCAATCCGTCTAGCTATATTAAAGTTATACCATGATGACGAAGCTTGTACAAACTTTTCAACATTTCGGGCGATGACGCGCAAGACGACGGAAAAAGCGACAACTATAGTCGCACTTCTGTTAAAGCAGTCGCTACAAAAACAGACCCACCAGCGTGACGAAACGTACAAAACAATTTGAATGCGAACGGGTGTAATAATAATAGTACTTAGAAAGGTATAAAACTCGAATTCGCCACCATTTTCGGAGCGGGCACACGATGTAGTCTTCTGTAAGTTGAGTGTAACTCGCCTATATAACGCGTGTCGAAACCGCTGCTTGGGGTGGGCTTTCGGCATAGAATTTACAATCAACATAAATCTCAATAAGATTTGAGTGTAAACTGCACTAAAAACGAGTCTCACTAACCTAAATTCGCCTTTTACAATCAAACACATTCGCTTCCTGATTAAAAATGAATGTTAGCCGCCATCTTTAAAAATATCTAATCACGCGACACGCACTGATTTGGTTGGCTAATGGGAAATGACGTCAGTCTCCAGTAACCAACCAAACCACAATGTGCATGTGATTGAAATATTTTTAAAATTTCTAGTTTAATTCCTTACACAGATCTGCTTGATACTTCACAAACACATTGGTCTAATGGTCCTCTACCGCCATGTGAAAAATTGACGATCGTCCTGCTCGCGCTAAGCTCAGGATCATATACTTGGTACGTTTGAAACCTGAACGCAGGGTCAATGTCACATACAGTGGATATACCTAGGTTCTGGATAATAAGCCTTCGTTGGCCAGTTACTAGAGCTATACGCATATAAAAACAATTATTCAAAACTTTTTAAAACAATAAACTTATCGTAAAAGTGATGTGAAACCAGATTTATCTAAAAATCGCGCTTGTTTCCATGTCGTCCATTTTGTTAACGTATCATCCAGGCGCTTGTAGAAAATAGACTGTGACCTTAGAGTCTGGATTTTTGTTGTCGGATTATACTCATCCTGTATTGCGGCGCACCATCGGATCAGTGTAAAAAATCTAAATTATCAGAGGAGTGTACAGTAAACAATTTTCCACCATTTCCTTTGCCAGTCATAAATGACAATAATATTATCACAAGGCTAATAATCATAATGCAAGATGCTTTCAGATCACGTTTAATTTTCATTTGTGGTACATGCTATTTTACCATATTAATTATGGTGCACACTAGTCAGGATTTATACAAACAACAAGATATCATAATAACAATCTAAAAACTGTAGACTATTATTTTGAGCATTTTTATAATCAACAGAACAATAAATTATATTAAAAACACAGAGTTTATATCTACATCTGTGTGATCAAATATAATTCTGTGTTAGTTTTTTTTATTGTTTTTCATATAAGACCCCCCAGTATGAGAAGCTCTATTCTGGTAATTTGACAGCTACCAGTCTGTGTTTACATGACATCGACTTCTCAAAATGGCTAAAGAATCCAGTGAAGCAGACTGACAGAAGCATGCTTTGTAAATCTTTTTGAATAATGATGTTCATGAGTGGACAAAAGTGGGAATAGTTGAAATACAACATTTTGAAGGTATTCTAACAAATTTGATTAAAACCTTACATGACCAAGGGCGATGTGGAAATTTTTTCTCCATTTGACAGATAAGTGTCTTCTGCAAAACATGTCCGGGAAAAATATCGTGTAATTTTCTGTGAATAGTGACAAATGCGGTTTACGAACATTCCCGACGTGAGGGTAATCCCGACAAATGGTTACGCTACTGTACTTGGTGTGTTCGAAACCTTAACCCTCGGGTAAATGTCTTATAATTTCTGTTTCCTTGCACGGATCTGCTTAATATTGATTCATCGTTATAAATATCGATCATACTGTAAACATCCTCCGAACTACATTCTTACCTTCGTCCCTCTATAAATGTCTATAATTTTGGCGATTCTACAAAAAAAACCTTACTCCACCCACACTATTTTCGCTGGAAAACAGAGCATCGATTTAGGCGTCTACTACGCGGACCAGTAACTACCTGCTGTACGACAGTCTCTGTCAGTGAATGTGAAGATCTTGTTGTTGTAGCCATTTCAACTAGAAAATTACGGGAGCGTACACATAATAACTAGAAATGACTGATTCATCATATCGATAAAAAAAAGTAAACCGGAAATTTTTAATTCGCAATAAGGTATGGTAAACATCACTGACGAATATTATATATGGGATTAAATAACTAGAACATCATAACACGTTACAGTAACTCGTCGGATTATTATTATTATTAAATATCCGTTTTCAACATCCGGGACAGTGATAGGCAGACTATGCATTAAATGAAGGAGACGATGAGGCGGTGAGTTTAACCTAATTAGTTCATTCTCCTATTGCACAATGCCGATTAGACATAGCACTATGGCTTTCACTACCGTTACTATAGCAAAGAAAATAATAAATGAAAAAAGTCAGATAATGAAAAATAGAAGTTAAACATGATATAGAGACATGGCATGTTAGTCTAAATGCCGATATGTCAGACAGTGAAGAGGGTCGAGTGTGCGTGCACATGATATATGGATACTCAGCCGTTACATTGTTATATTACCTGCTAATGCTATTAGAGGGTTGGACGAGGCAAGACAAACCAAGCAGAGACGGATCCACGTGATATGGGCAAATCAAACGCCCACAGAGGAGCAACAGCGCAGGCCTGCCGAGCCGGAGCCGAGCCACCGACCCACCACAGCAGACCGGGACACCGCAGCCAGTGACAACCGGAGGCTCCGCACCGCAACCGCCACCCGCAGCGACGAGGAGACAGGCAAGCCATGCCCAAGTCACCCACAAGGCCGCCACTGGCAACACCCAGGCAGCTCATTCCGCCACAGATCCCAAGGCGCATATAGCATGACACTGCCCAGTATGCAACACAGAGGAAACGACCCGATGTCGGGTCCACAGAGGCCTAGGCCACCTCCCACTGAGTGGGTGGTAGGCACGAGCGAGGCCTTGTCCCCGAGGAGGGGGACTAAGTTTGTTTTATTTGGTTCTGATCTTCTCTTTGTTGGTGTCGTAGGCGTCTGGCTACACCGCGAGGACCGCATCTGGTTTGTCTTTGAGTGAGCTGTATGCATGAAAATCACAGATGCCCTTATCTGGATTGTGTATGTATATGTTGTGGGTGCGTGCCTATCTAAGTGTGTCTGTCAGGGTTATGTCCAATGTCATATTGACTTGGCTCATCTACTGCCCTAAGGGCGAAATAGCTGGTCCCCCATAGGGCCAGTTCTGTTGATTGACTATTTGGACAATATGATGAGACCACTATTGCCCGGCTCGACCACTAACTGCACAGAAACAGTTCGGCGCTTTGAGGTATATTGACGCAGGCAGTAATCCTCCGTTCTTGTGCTTCAGTCTTCTAGCGGCGTGTCTGTATGGAGTGGATCCACCGGTTATTTGTGACACCCGGGTTCACCAAGCACTCCAGGCTTTCAATCAGCGGGAGCAGCTTCTGTCTTCTCTGACTTCATATGTTGACTTGGTCGCCTTAGTGGTTTTACCGGACACAATGGGTGTGTGAGTTTATATTTGTTTATGTTATGCATATTCTTTACTACACTACACGCTGCTCTGCGGAGTATTGTGTACATGTATAATGCCTATGCGTGTATGGGACCGTCCGTGTTGGGCGGGATTGAGCTATTATTTCGTGCTTGGATGTAGTAAAAAAAAAAAAAAAAAAAAAAAAAAAAAAAAAAAATATGTCACTCTGCCATTCGGGACGAGACACACGTAAGGGAGCTATGAGCCGCCCCCGTGTCTCGCGCGGTCTATCATAAGATGGACTGAGTGGACTTATGGGTGACATGAGTGTATTACGTCCGCAGATTCTGAACTCCCTGGACGCTTGCCTGGGATGGACCAGACCAGTGTGACCTAGTGAGAGTCGGTGATATTTGTCTACTTACTAGACAAGTATCGGTGTACCTGGATGCGGTCCTCTCGGTGTCGCTTCATTGGAGACGCATTGGTGCTACAACAAATCTTGGGGCAACAACATGTATGGTTATTCAGCATCAATTGTATGGTCCCTATCTGTTTCGTGTATTGGAGATGGGACTCCTGATTATGCTATGCATTTTTGCATATGTACATATCATGGACATGTATACATATGTGTATTATGATTACTCCTCGGCGACAGTGTGGACCTAGACGTATATGTTCCTATATGTTTTTTATTGATGTATTATCGGGCCAATTTTTAAAATTACATTGCAGTTAAAATACAAGTTTATATTAGAGCGACACTTGTTTCAGATTTGGGATTATATCTATAATGCATGTTGGCCGGTTTTGGGGCAAGTAGCTTGCTGGAGATCGTTAGAGTGTTCTGGAGTTGTTGACGGTGTCATGTTTATATTTTATTCCAGTACCCTGTCGACTTAATGTATTTTAGTACAGCTAAGTGTATTTCATTTTCGCATTCTTTAGGGGGGAATATTAAATTATATGGAGATGATATAACATTATTTTTTAAGCAGACAGCGGCTAGATCTTCTCTTGCTAATTCATGCGCTGGGCAGAAGAAGAAATAGTGGTCCAGTTCTTCTATTTCATCTTCGTCGCACTGACTACAATTCAAATCTAAAATCAATATCGCTGCCCCGTGGATGAAGATTTGCCTTTATACCGTTTCTACCTAGTCTGAATCGTGTTATTATTTTATCTGACATTCTATCCTTGCTGTATTGTTTACATTTATTTGGTATGGTAGGCACCATGACTTGAAATGTGTGCCCGCCATAATAATGCTTATGAATGTTATCCCATCGTTTTTGCCATTTTGATTTTATTTTTTGTTTAATGACTGAATATAATTCTCTGTGTGTAGGCAGGGTATTATCTTGTGTTCCTATCAAATGAGCTGTGCTTGCCGCTCGGTCGGCTTCTTCGTTTCCAGGTATTCCAACATGTGAGGGTACCCAGTCTATATTAATATTTTTCCCTTGTTCCATATGTTTACTTATAAGAATTTTAAGTATTCTTAGTGGAAAGTACATACCCAGGAACTTTGCGCATTTTTTGTATGGTATTGCCTGATTGTTAACAACTAGTTCTTTAATTTTGTATTGTTGATCTCCTTTATATGCATACCGTTGCTCCGTGCTTTTGTAGAATAAGTGTCCTCCTCTATGAAAGATGACTGCCTCAGTTTTTAGTGGGGATATTTTAAACCCCCATTTATTTTGTCATGTTGTGATTTTATCTAATGTTACCTGTACAGCCCCCAAGGCTATATTGAGATCTGCATGTACATGCCAGATCGAGCTATCATCTGCAAATTGCGATAGATCATTTTTGATAGTTGCAATTGAGTTGTTCTCGTTGAGTTCGTTATACAATGTATCTATCAGGATGTTAAACAGCGTTGGACTAACTACGCTGCCCTGGGGGCTACCGTTATCTACATTTTGAAATTCGGAGTGTTCTGATCCTATTCTCACTCTAATTTTTCTGCCCGTCAGAAAGTTGTCAAGCCACAACAAAACATTCTGTTATTTATGCCCTTCCGATGAGTTGTTCTATTGCACCATTCGTCCACATTAGGTCAAAATGGCTTTTTCTAAGTCTAAGAATACTGCAACGACCAGTTTCTTTTCCATCATGGCTGTTTTAATAATTGTGTCTAGTCGTGCCAGTTGATCTAATGTAGATCTGTTATTTCGGAATCCTGATTGGGTCGGGCTCAGTTTCTGATTTGTTTCTAAGTGATGTTTTAATCTGTTAGCTACCATCGTTTCCATTATTTTACATATTGCTGGGGTTAGAGAAATGGGTCTGTATGAGGGCGGGCGTGTTGGGTCCTTCTTTGGTTTCAATATAGGGATGATGGTAGCTTCTTTCCAGGTATCAGGTAGTGTACCATTTACCCAGGACTTATTTATCACCAGAATCAGTTGTTCCATAGATTTTTTTGGGAGATGCTTTAGTATTGCGTAGTGTATCTTGTCTGCTCCTGGTGCAGAGTTTTTCTTATTTTTAAGGGCATATTTTAGTTCTGACATAATGAAGCACCGATTGAGGCAGTCAACCTCATTAGATTCTGGCCATAACGTGTTAGTATCTATTTTTTTTTGAATTTCGGGGTTTCTCTTAACCTTAACTGTTTTGAATTCGGGATTAAGGTTATTGTCACTTGACATAGTTGTATAATGGTCTGTGAGCACCTCTGCTTTTTGTTTGTTGTCGTACACATTGCTATTGTTATGTAATAGTGGAGGCATTGGCTTTATAGCTTTTCCTCTGATTCTATTAAATTGGTCCCATAATTCTTTACTCGTTTTGTCGTTATTTATTTCAGATATAAATTTCTCCCAACCACCAACTTTTTGCGTCGTTAATTACTTCAGTCGCGAGGGATTTAGCTTTCAAATATTCCTCTCGCCTAGTTTGTTTAAGTGTTGTATGATATTTGTGTGCTTGTTTCCATCTACGCAGACAGTTCTCCCTGTTTTTAATGGCATCTGTGCAAGCTGGTGTCCACCAGGGATTGGTTGGGCGATTATGAGCTTTACCACTTGTCTGTGGTATACTCTCCTTACTTATGTTATAGAGGGTGCTCACAAATTCATCGTGGTATTGTTTTGTATCTAGATTTGTATCTGTGTGTAGTCTATTAGTGCATAGTTGTTGGAACAGCTCCCAGTTAGCATGACCTAACTTCCATTTAGGAATGGTGGCTGGAGTACTTCTATGGTATTGGGTAGAAACTTTAGTAATTATCGGATAGTGGTCACTTCCTAGTGTAGAGTCATGGACGGACCAGGAGGTCAAGGAGGCTAAAGCAGGTGTTGCTAATGTTATGTCGGGTGCTGTTCCAACACCCTTGCTTGAAGAAATGTGTGACGTATCGTAGGTTACAGCTCCGTTGTTAAGTACTACATAATCAGTGTTATCTAGAAATTGTATTATTTCATCACCTACTTTGTTTGTCTTAGCATTGTAATGCACGTCCCATAGTGGGTTGTGCCCGTTGAAGTCACCCAATATTAGAGATTTATTGCTTAATTGTGTGATAATTTTATTGAGGTTGTTTAGTTTTGGTTCGTGATTATGGTTACCAGGGCCAATGTACACATTTAATATATCAATGTTTCCTGCAATCAGATTTTGGAGTACTATTTATTGGTGATTTTATTTGCCAATTACTTCCTAATTGCATGTTAGTTGTCTGTCACTTCACACCAGTGAAGGTAATCTTTACTAATATAGCTTAATTGGGGCGGCGATATTCTTTCACATGATAATGAAGCCATACATTAGGGCGGCGATATTCTTTCATATCAAAAAGAAGCCATTAAGGGATTAACGCCTGCATGCTAATATCTTACCAGTGTGGTAAACAGTGTAGTTCCTGCTCAATACAACAACGACCAGTAACGGTCATTTTATGTTGTGTATGGTGGGTCAAGGGGCAGGTTGGGGTTCAATAAAAGAACACTAAGAAAGCAGGGGTTCAATAAAATAACAAATATCCTCATGCCACTAAACTCATTTGTCTTAGAAAATACATGTTCGCAATTTTATTTCAGACGTCATTTACGGAAAATATCATAAATTTTGTACTCACCGACATACTTACCGGTCATATAATATTCATACATTTTACATAGAAATATACAGTGAAATATCTCCAAGCTATTATCTAAATACTATATAAAAACAAATATATATATATATAAACTCGATTTTCTCTGGATTTGTCTATATCCTTGGATTGAAGAATTAACCGTGTGCATCTGAAATGAGAAACATGTCGCTAGAAATGTTAACATTAATACTATCAATGACTAATTAATACACATCATACTGTCATGTATTATCATATTATATATAGAATTCGTCTACTATATAATAATGTACATATTTCCAGTTTTCAATTCACCTTCTCATTATATCATACTATATATATTTCCCGTTTTCAAATAGGGGCGAAACGACCCGACCTGACCATACATATATCACATTTTCGACCAGGGCGAAACGACCCGGTGCGAAACGACCCGGGGCGAACAGGTAACATGTGCGAAACGACCCGACACCATGCAAGGTCATGGAGCACATCGTCACATCAAACCTATGCAAGCACATAAACTCAAACAACATTCTGTACGAACTACAAGATGGATTCCGCGACTGTGATATATGTTGGTGCAAGGCGGAAAATTGTGTATAATTGTGTGCCGAAATGGGACACTGCATGCTTACGGTCCTGTAATTCCGCGCAGTGTCCCGGTGCACGGGAAGAAGAGAGGGGGTAACTGGGTAGAACATGACACCGGTGATGCAGAGCAAAACGGGTCCCAGGTAAAACCATAATCCTGTAAAACCCAATTAACCATGCTAGTCGAAGACCTATATAACTAGGAATGCTAGTTCTGGCAATCAGACAGACCTGGTCCTTGTAGACTTCAGTAATGCCTTTGACAAAGTAAACCATGAAAAATTACTGTATAAACTCCACTGTTACGGTGTACGAGACCATACACTAAACTGGGTCAAATTAAGCTTTCCTTAGCGGCCAAAGTCAGAAGGTATATAGTCATTGATGGCGAGGAATCGGGATCAGTCCCGGTCACCTCTGGTGTCCCTCAAGGCTTCATACTAGGTCACATTATCTTCCTAGTTTATATCAATATAATGTCACAGGTGCGCCTCTTCGCGGATGACACTGCAGTATACATCACTATCAGACATGAGGACGATGGCAAAACACTAAAACAGGACCTGGACACACTTCAAGTATGGGAACAAAACTGGGACATGTATTTTAATCCTTCCAAGTGCCAGGTCTTGCACATAACAAGGTCAAAAACACCAGTCAATTCCTCATACACACTGCATGGCCAGGTACTAGAAGCAGTTTCGTCAGCCAAATACCTCGGCGTCACCATCAGCAATAATCTCTCTTGGAACCAGCACATCACAAACATGACAAAGCAAACAGTACTTTGGGGTTTGTCAAAAGGAATATCAAAACTATAGACCCCAGAGTACGCGAACAGACATACAAAACTCTAGTCCGACCCCAGATCGAATATGCCTCAGTGATCTGGGACCCCCACACACAGCAAAACATAAACATAATTGAAATGGTCCAGCGCTGCTTGTTGGACTGTCAATGACTACTCACGGCAGGCTAGCGTAACTGATATGCTGTCCACTTTAGGGTGGTACGTGTAGCTTGCAAGACATGAGGTTACAGGCCCGACTATGCCTTTTATACAAAATTGTCAATAGTCTTGTCGCCATACCACTCCCACAACACATAAAGTCGTAAATCAGAATTTCTCGCTACAGCCATTCCATGACTTTCCGTCAAATACATACAAATACAAACTTTTACAAGTACTTGTTCTTCCCTCGTACAGTGAAACTCCCTGCCTGAACACACAGTGACCCAACCCGACCTTGACAGGTCATCGTTGGGCACTGCCCGCAACTCCCTCCCTTAAGACAATATATATATGGATTGTCTTTAACCTACTTTTATCTTTTCGATCTATTTTGTAACCTTTCATCTGTTATAATACCTTCTATCACACTTTTTCTGCCTCGCGAGGGTGTGTAGCAGTATATAAAGAAATAAAGAAAGAAAAAGCTGTGACTGGGAAATTGGGCTTATGGAGCTGAACAGTCTGATAAAGATCTGCACTGTTGTCATTCCATCAATGGAATATACTAGTCATTCGTTCAGCTTATTCATTCAGCTTATATTTAAGGGTGGGAAGTGGCTCGTAGACCTTCCATACCCGGATATATAAGTTCAAAAAGGCCGAATTTTGAAGTATTCTATGTGATATATGTTGGTGCAAGGCGGAAAATTGTGTATAAGTGTGTGCCGAAATGGGACACTGCTTAGGTCCAATACGGTCCTGTAATTCTGCGCAGTGTCCCGGTGCACGGGAAGAAGAGAGGGGGTAACTGGGTAGAACCTGACACCGGTCATGCAGAGCAAAACGGGTCCCAGGTAAAACCAATCCACCACTGGCGGCACTCAACACGCAAGTTGGTGCCATATAGTCGGTAAAAACACGTGCTATTTTCCACAGAGTTGCCACATCCAGACACCTCCAAGGCAGGCCGGGGCCAGAAGCAGACAAGGGCAGGCAGAAAATTCGTCTGAGCTTGAGCTAACTTGTTGTTTTGGTTAGACTTGTCATATATGGCTTACTTTCATAAGAAAGTGTGATAACTGAGTTGCCTGGACATCCTGGCCTAACGTGGCAGGGACTTGAACACATCGGCTCGCTGTAGTGTTCACATACCCCATGTGTTAACACGTCGCCTGTCCCACTGGTGCGAACTGGCCGCAGTACGACTACACACCAGCTAATAATAATATGTTGATGGTATATATATATATATCGCCCATGCGCATATTCAATCCACAACCCAGTAATGGCCGCGGGATACACCCAGATAGGTCAATCCGCCCGGCTTGTCCGCTATATCGGCAGCCAGGCAGTCACACGGGCGTCACCACAAACCAGTCCGAGTCCCAGAAGAGCTACACGCATGGGTTGTGTTCTATAAGTGGCAGTCGGATGCACCAAGTAGTCAACTGCCATACCGTGAGGTCAGGCAGATCCACAAGGTGCCACAATCAACCACCCAGAACACTGAGATATGAATAATAAGAACAAACAAAGAGCTGTAGGAGAACAGCATAGCTCGACTACGAGGGTTGTCGATGTACACATAGCTTGACAAACAAGGTGGCTGCGGCCTGCATAAAAACCTTAACCAAGGTTGACTAAAAACCTTAACCACGGGAAATCAAGTAAGTAATTCAAGGTTAAATGTAGGTCAATGTCAGATATAGGTCAGGGGTTATTGATGTACATCACTAGGAGATGAATTTTTTCAAGTATGGTTGCTGTAGGCCCAGGAGTATTCCATATACAAGCTTGACTAAAAAGCTTAACCAAGGGGAAATAACTAAGTAATCAAATGATAAAAGTAGGTCAATGTCAAATATAGGTCATGGATTATTGATATACATCACTAGGAGATGAAGTTGTCCAAGTATGGTTGATGTAGGCCCATGCAGGAGTATTCCATATACAAGCTTGACTATAAACATTAACCAAGTAATTCAAGGTTAAATGTAGGTGAAGGTAAAATATAGGTCAGTGGTTATTGATGTACATCCCTATGAGAAAAAATTATCCAAGTATGGTGTGTGTATGCACAATAGTATTCCATCTACAAGCTTGACTTAAAACCTTAACCAAGGTTGACTAAAAACCTTAACCAAGGGGAAGTAACTAAGAAATTCAAGGTTAAATGTAGGTCAATGTCAAATATAAGTCAGGGGTTGTTGATGTTGTTGATGTACATCACTAGGAGATGAAGTTGTCCAAGTATGGTTGGTGTAGGGCCAGGAGTATTCCATCTACAAGCTTGACTAAAAACCTTAACCAAAGAGAATTAACTATTATATATATATAAGTAATTCAAGAGGAAATGTAGGTCAAGGTCAAATATAGATTAGGGGTTATTGATGTACATCACTATGAGAAAAAGTTGTCCAAGTATGGTGTATGTATGCACAATAGTATTCCATGTACAAGCTTGAGTAAAAACCTTAACCAAGGTTCACTAAAAACCTTAACCAAGGGGAATTAACTAAGTAATTCAAGGTTAAATGTAGGTCAAGGTCAAATATAGGTCAGGGGTTGTTGATGTACATCACTAGGAGATGAAGTTGTCCAAGTATGGTTGATGTAGGGCCATGAGTATTACATCTACAAGCTTGACTAAAAACCTTAACCAAAGGGAATTAACTAAGTAATTCAAGAGGCACTGTAGGTCAAGGTCAAATATAGATCATGGGTTATTGATTTACATCCCTATGAGAAAAGGTTGTCCAAGTATGGTGTCTGTATGCACAATAGTATTGCATGTACAAGCTCGACTAAAAACCTTAACCAAGGTTGACTAAAATCCTTAACCAAGGGGAATTAACTAAGTAATTCAAGAGGAAATGTAGGTCAAGGTCAAATATAGATCTGGAGTTGTTGATGTACATCACTAGGAGAAGAAGTTGTCCAAGTATGGTGGGTGTAGGGCCAGTAGTATTGCATATACAAGCTTGACTAAAAACCTTAACCAAGGGGAATTAACTAAGTAATTCAACAGGAAATGTAGGTCAATGTCAAATATAGATCATTGATTGTTGATGTACATCACTAGGAGATGAAATTGTCCAAGTATGGTGGGTGTAGGGCCAGTAGTATTCCATATACAAGCTCGACTAAAAACCTTAACCAAGGGGAATTAAGTAAGTAATTCAAGAGGAAATGTAGGTCAAGGTCAAATATAGATAAGGTGTTATTGATGTACATCCCTATGAGAAAAGATTGTCCAAGTATGGTGTCTGTATGTACAATAGTATTCCATGTACAAGCTTGACTAAAAACCTTAACCAAGGTTGACTAAAAAAACCTTAACCAAGGGGAATTAACTAAGTAATTCAAGAGGAAATGTAGGTCAATGTCAAATATAGATCAGGGGTTATTGATGTACATCACTAGGAGATGACGTTGTCCAAGTATTGTGGGTGTAGGGCCAGTAGTATTCCATATACAAGCTGGACTAAAGACCTTAACCAAGGGGAATTAACTAAGTAATTCAAGAGGAAATGTAGGTCAAGGTCAAATATAGATCAGGGGCTATTGATGTACATCCCTATGAGAAAAGGTTGTCCAAGTATGGTGTCTGTATGCACAATAGTATTCCATGTACAAGCTTGACTAAAAACCTTAGCCAAGGTTGACTAAAAACCTTAACCAAGGGGAATTAACTAAGTAATTCAAGAGGAAATGTAGGTCAAGGTCAAATATAGATCAGGGGTTATTGATGTACATCACTAGGAGATGAAGTTGTCCAAGTATGGTGGGTGTAGGGCCAGTAGTATTCCATATACAAGCTTGACTAAAAACCTTAACCAAGGGGAATTAAGTAAGTAATTCAAGAGGAAATGTAGGTCAAGGTCAAATATAGATTAGGGGTTATTGATGTGAAACCCTATGAGAAAAGGTTGTCCAAGTATGGTGTCTGTATGCACAATAGTATTCCATGTACAAGCTTGACTAACAAGAATTCCGCCACGGAAGCGGTGTCGCGCCTGCCGAGGCATTTGACCGTGAACATTACAAGTAAATAAATTACCTTGACCTTCAGAATTTGGATGTGGGGGTGTGCATA
Organism: Conchocele bisecta; assembly: GCA_029237695.1. Taxonomy (NCBI): domain Eukaryota; kingdom Metazoa; phylum Mollusca; class Bivalvia; order Lucinida; family Thyasiridae; genus Conchocele; species Conchocele bisecta. The sequence continues at coordinate 43,942,548 of CM055271.1, read as the reverse complement.
ATGAAGCATCATCCGTTGACAAACATTGATGTGAAATATTATCAATGTCTGGAAATGGGTTAAAGAGATATTGTGAAAAAAACAATAACTTTAACGCATTTCTGTTACAAATCCGGTGAACATTACAAGTAAATAAATGACATTGACCTTCAAAATTTGGATGTGGGGGTGTGCGTAATGAATCATCATTCCTAGACAAACATTGATGTGAAATATTATCAAAGTCTGGAAAGGGGTTAAAGAGATATTGTGAAAAAACAATAACTTTAACGCATTTCTGTTACAAAAGCGGTGAACATTACAAGGAAATAAATGACCTTCACCTTCAAAATTTGGATGTGGGGGTATGCGTAATGAAGCATCATCCCTAGACAAAGATGTGAAATATTATCAATGTCTGGCAAGGGGTTAAAGAGATATTGTGAAAAAACAATAACTTTAACGCATTTGCCTTACAAAACAAGAATTCCGCCACGGAAGCGGTATCGCGCCTGCCGAAGCGTTTGACCGTGAACATTAAAAGTAAATAAATGACGTTGACCTTGAGAATTTGGATGTGGGGGTGTGCGTAATGAAGCTTCATCCCTAGACAAAGATTGATGTGAAATATTGTCAGTCTGGCAAGTGGTTAAAGAGATAATGTGAAAAAACAATAACTTTAACGCATTTCTGTTGCAAAACCGGTGAACATTAAAAGTAAATAAATGACCTTGACCTTGAGAATTTGGATGTGGGGGTGTGCGTAATGAAGCTTCATCCCTAGACAAAGATTGATGTGAAATATTGTCAAAGTCTGGCAAGTGGTTAAAGAGATAATGTGAAAAAACAATAACTTTAACGCATTTATGTTGCAAAACCGGTGAACATTAAAAGTAAATAAATGACCTTGACCTTCAGAATTTGGATGTGGGGGTGTGCGTAGTGAAGCATCATCCCTAGACAAATATTGATGTGAAATATTATCAAAGTCTGGCAAGGGGTTAAAGAGATATTGTGAAAAAACAATAACTTTACCACTTTTCTGTTACAAAACCGGTGAACATTAAAAGTAAATAAATGACCTTGACCTTGAGAATTTGTATGTGCGGGTGTGCGTAATGAAGCATCATCCCTAGACAAACATTGATGTGAAATATTATGAAAGTCTGGCAAGGGGTTAAAGAGATATTGTGAAAAAACAATAACTTTAACGCATTTGCCTTACAAAACAAGAATTCCGCCACGGAAGCTGTATCGCGCCTGCCGAAGCGTTTGACCGTGAACATTAAAAGTAAATAAATGGCCTTGACCTTGAGAATTTGGATGTGGGGGTGTGCGTAATGAAGCTTCATCCCTAGACAAAGATTGATGTGAAATATTGTCAAAGTCTGGCAAGTGGTTAAAGAGATAATGTGAAAAAACAATAACTTTAACGCATTTCTGTTGCAAAACCGGTGAACATTAAAAGTAAATAAATGACCTTGACCTTCAGAATTTGGATGTGGGGGTGTGCGTAATGAAGCATCATCAAAAGACAAACATTGATGTGAAATATTATCAATGTCTGGCAAGGGGTTAAAGAGATATTGTGAAAAACAATAACTTTAACGCATTTGCCTTACAAAAAAACCGGACGACGCGGACGACGACGACGCGGACGACGACGACGGAAAAAGCGCCGACTATAGCCGCGCCTCTGCTAAAGCAGGCGCGACAAAAACCTGACAACGCGGACGACGACGACGACGCGGACGACGACGCGGACGACGACGACGGAAAAAGCGCAGACTATAGTCGCAAAACCTTAACCAAGGTTGACTAAAAACCTTAAACAAGGGGAATTAACTAAGTAATTTAAGAGGAAATGTAGGTCAAGGTCAAATATAGATCAGGGGTTATTGATGTACATCACTAGGAGATGAAGTTGTCCAAGTATGGTGGGTGTAGGGTCAGTAGTATTCCATATACAAGCTTCACTAAAAACCTTAACCAAGGCGTGACGGGGACGCCGACGCCGGGGTGACAACATAAGCTCTAACTATTCTTTGAATAGTCGAGCTAAAAATGCCATAGCAACTAGTCTAAATTAGCTCAATTTCAGCCGCAGAAAAATCGCCCACTACAAGCCCACCCCAGCCAACACAATTGAAATATAAGCTAATTGCCAACAGTTAAAATGGCCGTCGCCGGTAACCTGGAGATAATTAACGGCCGATAAAAACACGACCTGCTCAGTCCAAGGTCGCCGTTAGAGTGTGGAATACTAGTCATGCTTCTATCAAGCAATATATATCGTTGTCATACCGCAGATGAATTTATCGCGTTTTGTTTGGTCAGCTTGACCGGTAATATGAGCCCATAATAAACTGGCAAACGAGTCAATATTGCTCGAATAAAAAATGGTGGCGGGTCGAGGAAGAATCAAAAACGAAACATCACATCCGAAACATAGCCATATGGACTGGAAATGACCGAAGAAAACAAAAGTTAGATTTTGAAAATCGGTCTAGAAATTACGAAGTTATTAACAAATTTATACTCGTTTATGTCTGGATGACGTCAGGTAATATGTGTAACGTCAGGACGTCGTGCCGTTTGGCATATTATAAATACTACATTCTGGAGAAATATAAAGAATCCGAGATATGACGAACCGTATGAAGTACGAGTATAAACAAGGGGTGGGTGTACCAATAACGTATACCTAGGATTAGCAGGCTCTATGTCTATGCCTTTTGTCTTGAATTCAGCTCAATGAGAACATAGAGAAACATAATAAACAACTTTTATTTTGTATACAACAAATCATATATAATACATGAAGTATAAAACAAAATCATAAATACAATATGTATAACATATATGTACACATAAGCACTATTTGCATGAATGACATACGTCATAGAAATGTATCATTGGTATCAACAATAGTTTGCTTCCTAAGGGTGAGTCAGACCATGTATTAACTATCTGAACAGCTCTTACTTGGTAGTGAATAGGTCTAAATACAACATATAGCACATATCATTGGAACACAATGCACTTTGTTTTATTAGTTGTTCTGTCAAATTCTGAACTGTCTGTGTCAAACGCTGCAAAACGTGAAACTAACCGATAGTTTGTCCATACTAAGATGGCTACTCGATGCGCAGTTTAGTGTACACTCAAGACATTTACGAAGCTATTATCTTTGAAACAAATGATAATTTTCTATAAAGTCAGTCCTTAAAAATGAACATACATTTTGGCACGCATCTTACATATTTATTTAATGGTGCTTAACGGCCTGGCCCCATCCCTTAAAAGTAATAATCGTATTACTCATATAATGGGTAAAATCAGATTCAACTATCACATACAAGTATACAAATCCCGGTCGTTAAATTACCCATCGCATGCTGCCACCTGCCATCCACTATTCGAGCAAGTAATCCTTTTTCCTTTTTACAAGCAATCCGCTCAAGTACGTGTATCACTGGGTTTATATGAGACAAGCCATTTGATTTTGTACCGTAGAAGATGTGCGATATCTCATGAAAAATATTTACAAAACGTACAATGTTTTACGTAAAAGACGTTGAAAGTTGATGAAATGTTCATGCCAAATTATATTCTATTCCGCATTTGCTATGAAAATTTGGTCGACTTTCGATTGGTATTTGCTATGAAAATGTTATCAACTTTCCATGTTATTAATATTTGTTTGTTTATTGGTGTTTAACGGTCTATCAACAGCTAAGGTCACGTAAGGCCGGGAAAACGGATTCGATCCCGTTTTAACCTGCTGCATTGGGGGGAACATCCCAAACTCAGAATGGAATATTTACATAGAGAAAACTATAGTCAGCCCTGAAATTAGAATAACCCGACCTGGTGCCAGGTCCATACCACACCAAGTCACTTGGCCCCTTCCCCTAAAATAGGATTACGAATAATCGTAATACTTGCATAAGGGGTATAATCAGATTCAACTGTCACATACAAAATGCCAAAGACGTATGTGAGGGCCAAACCAGGTCTCCAGTCAGAATTCCAGTAAGGATGATCCCCGATCGTTAAATTACCCATCGCAGGCTCCCACCGGCCACCCACTTATTTTTCATGAGATATCATACATCTTCTAAGCAAAAAAGCACATGGCAATTTTTTTCAGAAAAAAAAACACGTCTTTTAAGGTACAAACTCACATGACTCGTCTCATAAGAAAGGTGCGAAAACAGCGGTTTGCTTTTGCGATCAGTGAGAAACCCTCACCATAATAGAATAGTATACATTTATAACAAGGGGCCCATCAACAGATATGGTTATTTGAGGCCAGGTTACCAGGGTTGAATGCCATATTTGGTTGGGAGAAAAATCCCAAAGTCAGAACTGAATATTTGCAACAAGATAATACATATTCAGTCCTGAAATTCGAATATCCTGATCTGGTGTCAGTTCTTCACCACATTCAGAGGTAACTTGGGCTACCATCTGACCATATTGTACCTATATATGCAGTTTAATACAAATGAATAAATCCTCTAATGATTCGACAACCGATGTTGTCCGAGCAATTGTAATTGCTTGTGGCCAGTGTAGCTCCTGATTACACTCGTAGCCTGATAATTATCTTAATTGCTTGTTCGATGCATAATGGGCATTTTGTTGATGGAATCGCGAACAGTGCAGATCCTGATCAGACTGCGGTAGTTGAGAAGGTAACACTTGCAATGTACTCCCGTACCGTGCGCTACACACGGTACGGGAGTAATTGCAAGAGATACCGTTCGCAACTAACTGTGCGGATGCACACGCCGATTTAGATCTACACTGGTCGGAAAATCCAATAAGCCGCATTTCCTAAGTCACAGCCACATATTTACATTTACTTTGACAGCCCAGTTACCAAATCATTAGTGGATTCATTTGTTTGTATTTTATTGTACAAATTGTTTATTGGCAAAATACAGTAGCCCGAATCAAATGTCACTGTGACTAGTTTGTTTGTTTGTTTGTTTGTGTATTGATGTTTAACGGCCTATCAACAGCTACGGTCATGTAAGGCCGGGCAAACGGGTTCAATCCCGTTTTAACCTGTTGCATTGAGGGGAAAATCCCAAAATCAGAACGGAACATTTAAAACGAGAAAAAATATATACAGCCCTGAAATTAGAATAACCGGACCTGGTGCCAGGTCCATACCACACCAAAGCCACTTCCCCTTAAATTGGATTACGAATAATCGTAATACTCACATAAGGGGTATAACCAGATTCAACTGTCACATACAAAATTCCAAAGACGTATGTGAGGGCCAAACCAAGTCTCCATTCGGAATTCTGGTAAGGATGAACTCCGATCGTTAAATTACCCATCGCTTGCTCCACTGTGAATAGTAAATTTGTTAAAAAATATTTGGACAAATGTTTTTAATGTATAAAATTTAGTGAAATAGGCACATTTATTATATACCTACCCATGAAATACATAGTTATACGATGTAAATAAAAGTCATATGTTCTCATCGATGAAATAAACAACTTCCGGTGAAAATACGACTACTTCCGCTATCTATATTCCTAAGTGCTCAATGAGACGATTCTAAAGGACTCCCAACTTGCCATTTTTGATGAATATATAACAAAATTTCAATCCACGGACGTCAAAACCAATATATCACATATCACATATATTATATACATGTCTAATTATTGTCCTTAGACACACACAGTAGAAACACACAACTGGCACAGAGCTCCAGCTAAGGTGCGTAATTTGGAGGTAACTTTCTTACTTCTTCATCAAAAATGGTAAGTTGGGAGTGCTTTAGAATCGTCTCAATGAGACGATTCTGAAGGACTCCCAACTTGCCATTTTTGATGAAGATATAACAAAATTTCAATCCACGGACGTCAAAACCAATATATCACATATCACATATTATATATACATGTCTAATTATTGTCCTTAGACACACACAGTAGAAACACACAACTGGCACAGAGCTCCAGCTAAGGTGCGTAATTTGGAGGTAACTTTCTTACTTCTTCATCAAAAATGGTAAGTTGGGAGTGCTTTAGAATCGTCTCAATGAGACGATTCTGAAGGACTCCCAACTTGCCATTTTTGATGAAGATATAACAAAATTTCAATCCACGGACGTCAAAACCAATATATCACATATCACATATTATATATACATGTCTAATTATTGTCCTTAGACACACACAGTAGAAACACACAACTGGCACAGAGCTCCAGCTAAGGTGCGTAAATTTGAGGTAACTTTCTTACTTCTTCTTCATCAAAAATGGTAAGTTGGGAGTGCTTTAGAATCGTCTCAATGAGACGATTCTGAAGGACTCCCAACTTGCCATTTTTGATGAAGATATAACAAAATTTCACGCCACGGATGTCAAAACCAATATATCACAGATCACATATTATATATACACGTCCATGACACACACAGTAGAAACACACAACTGGCACAGAGCTCCAGTTAAGGTGCGTAATTTGGAGGTAACTTTCTTACTTCTTCATCAAAAATGGTAAGTTGGGAGTGCTTTAGAATCGTCTCAATGAGACGATTCTAAAGGACTCCCAACTTGCCATTTTTGATGAAGATATAACAAAAGTTCACCCCACGGACGTCAAAACCAATATATCACAGATCACATATTATATATACACGTCCAACGACACACACAGTAGAAACACACAACTGGCACGGAGCTCCAGTTAAGGTGATTAATTTGGAGGTAAATTTCTTACTTCTCCATCAAAAATGGCAAGTTGGGAGTGCTTTAGAATCGTCTGAATGAGACGATTCCAAAGGACTCCCAACTTGCCATGTTTGATGAATAAATAACAAAATACATGTGTATAATATTTGACGGACGTCAAAACCAATATATCACAGATCACATATTATATATACACGTCCATAGACACACACAGTAGAAACACACAACTGGCAAAATATCACCAGAAAAGTTGTACATACCATTACTACGGGGCGCCATGCAGGACAGGTTAATTATGTGTACAAAATTGAGTTTTGTAACACTAAAAATCACAAAATTCAATTCTGTGTCACAAAATTCAATTCTGTGTCACAAAATTCAATTCTGTCAATTCTGTGTCACAAAATTCAATTTTGTAAGACAGAATTGAGTTTTGTGAAGAAAATTCAGTTTTGTGGGACAGAATTCATTTTTGTCCACAAAAATTAGTTTGCGTAGGATAGTCTATGTCATCTCTACGTTGATTGGTTGAGATCGGTCTTAGTCCATTTTACTATATGGTGGAGTACACTTACAGGTTTAAATATTTCAATGCGAAAATATAACCCAATATATCAATATTATACTTCTTTATGGACAGTTATTTTGGTTATATTATGATTACAAATGAGTGGTCACACCATATAAGCATATATACTTTGAAGGAGAAATAAGAAAAATATTCAGAATTTTCCCTCAATTATGTAAACAGGGTCAAACATAAAGTAGCCGGACATAGCTAGACCTGAGAGCATGCCCATATATAGAGAATACCAGGCTAGTGTATTTGGATATCAAGTTTATCAGGCAAGGCTAGGAAACGCGTAGGAATTCCGAGGCTTGCCGAGGAATTCCTACCGTTTCCGAGCCGAGCCTGATAAACTTTATATTAAAATACACTAGCCTGGTATTCTATTTATCAGGTAACGTTTTATGCTCGAAAATGACATTAGATGACGTCGTATTCTAACAGTAGATCTAACCTTGTGAAACAAATGGTATTGAATCTGTGTCTACTAGTTGCGAAGTTACGTGTTCGCAACTATGTGTCTACATGCATTATTTACAGTATACACCATCTTGGTATCCATGGTATCTACATACTACAAATGGCAAATACTACAAATGGTTTCCTCAAATGGCCCAATACACACATTCTGTTTATAAACACAGACAGCAGTCAGAACACAGGCCACAGAGCGTGTATTATTGATTTAATTGGGGCAGATGTACCTTGCGATACACAATACATGACGTCAGTACTCGCGGGAGATCTACATGTACATGAATTATGTGTACAATTATAACGCAAATGAGTTTAAATACGAATGAGGTAGTTGAAGCAAAATGGCAGAATGAGAAATGAATCATCGGCAGAATGAGAAATGAATCATCGACATTGAATGTGTAGATCGGCGACCGTGACCCATTTCTCCAGTGCAGTTTCTGACCAATGGTAGTCCTTCTTACATGCGTGTGCAGAATTGACAGAATTGAATTTTGTGACACAGAATTGAATTCTGTGGCACAGAATTGAATTTTGTGACACAGAATTGAATTTTGTGGCACAAAATTGAATTTTGTTACACAGAATTGAATTTTGTGACACAGAATTGAATTCTGAATTGAATTTTGTGACACAGAATTGAATTCTGTGGCACAGAATTGAATTCTGTGGCACAAAATTGAATTTTGTGACACAGAATTGAATTTTGTGGCACAAAAATGAATTTTGTTGACAAAATTGAGCCATGTCCCATTTGGCGCCCCGTAATTACATAGTAGAGAGAATCTAGCCCCGACAATCAATATAAAGGAAAAAAAGGGTACAGAAACGAAACTTGTTTTGTCATATTCTACAACATGTCGTTGATAACCAAGAGAAAATCTAGGAAAATCCAGTTACGCGAAGTATGTTTTTTTTGGTAAACATAAGACACCTATAAACGAAACTGCAAATTTCTGGATTTTTTATATGGTTCATTCAGTTAGGAAAATAATCTATATTATGATTGTTTTCTATTAGAGAAATGTTAAAACATGCAAGGATTTACACCTAAACTGGTGATAGTATGATGTGGCATTTTAATGAAAAATATATTTTTTTCATTAAAAATATAAAAAAAATTGTCCATTTTGTACTTTTATTTCTTGTAAGTTGTTTTATTTTTCATATGGATGTGTTTTTGAGGATTAAACACTATGTTTTTTTAGGATTAAACACTATGTTTTATCAACATTTAGATAAAAGTTGGCGAACTTTACATAATTAACAAGAAAATAATGATACGAGATCAATTGAGGGAATTACTCTGTGTGTACAATGTACGCAGTTACTCCCCTATTTACACAGTTACTCCCCTTTGCTACAAATATTTGCCATTTTCAGATGTTGTTGTGTTCTGCTAGAATGCAGTTTTAATTGTAATTTAGTTGCTAAGGCCACCAGACAACACAGATTCACCATTGCAACAAGGTTAAGCCTACTTGTACATGTAAGTATAACCATTTCTTGTATCATAGCCACAAGACCTTCAGCATTATACACACACCTGCTATAATTTCCAATACCAAGTTGTTGGAGCTTAAAATGCGATTTAAGTAAATAGGCGGAGCCTAATTTAATGAGATGCCATGCAATAACTGATGCAGTTATTGCACGGCAATTATTGCACGGCTGTACCTCTCAATAAAGGTACCGGCTATGACCATTCATTTGAACCCTCCTCTGAATGCGGGATGCCCCTGACTAAAAACGAGGAAACTTTAGGAAATATTTTAGAAACTTAATTCAATTAAACCAATGTACTTTTAATAGCATAACTTCAGAAACACACTTCAATGCACATGAACTGAAATGTAAACAGGATATGACGATATCAACTGTCTTCACAGTGACACGCGCTGGCTGCATGTTGGGCACGTGGCACTGATTCTGAATGGACCTTTTCAATCAGCAAGCGCTTCTGTCATTATGAGCCGCGCCCACATAGAACTTATTGGCCAATGAAACAAATCAGTTGGATCAAAATTGCGCGCGCATCTGAAATAAACTCGGACTAATGTCCTCGTTTAATTCAGATACACTTGCAATTTGATGATCTAACTTATACAGGGCCATAGCTACGTTGAGGCGAATTGCCTCGGTAGTAATTTTGCCTTTTTTTTTTGTTAGCGCATCGTAATTTGAATAGTACATTCTTTAGTGTACATAGCCATTTTTCGGACGGATACCACGACCCACCCATCCCCAATATGCCAGAAACAATTATAAAATCACATCTAGGCCCACCACCCCTGGCCAATTTTTTCTTGAATGTGGACATAGCCATTTCTCGGACGGGTTATCTCGCCCCACCCATCCCCAATATGCCAGAAACAGTTATAAAATCACATCTGGGCCACCACCCTGGCCAATTTTTTCTTGAATGTGGACATAGCCATTTCTCGGACGGGTTATCTCGCCCCACCCATCCCCAATATGCCAGAAACAATTATAAAATCACATCTGGGCCCACCGCCCCTGGCCAATTTTTTCTTGAATGTGGACATAGCCATTTCTCGGACGGGTTACCTCGCCCCACCCATCCCCAATATGCCAGAAACAATTATAAAATCACATCTGGGCCCACCACCCCTGGCCAATTTGTTCATGAATGTTGACAGCCATTTCTCGGACGGGTTACCTCGCCCCACCCATCGCCAATATGACAGAAACAATTATAAAATCTGGGCCCACCACCCCTGGCCAATTTTTTCATGAATGTGGACATATCCATTTTTCGGACGGGTACCTCGACCCACCCATCCCCAATATGCCAGAAACAATTATAAAATCACATCTGGGCCCACCACCCCTGGCCAATTTTTCATGAATGTGGACATAGCCATTTTACACCGGGAACTCGCAACTATGCTGTTCAACATCCATTGTTTCTGTGATACAATCATATTCTGAGGGGCAATTCTGACCCCCCCCCCAAAAAAAAGAGTAAAATATCCTTCTCAGAATGCAGGAGAATGCATCTCCTGCCTTCTAGATTGAGAAAAAATCAGTGGGGGGGGGGGGGCATGCCCCTGTACCCCCTAGCGACTCATGCCCTTCGGATCATCGATTTTACCTCTGGCTACGGCCCTGCATTTAAGTATTATAGTCCAGAGGCAGGACGACTAAAATATATTGAACCTTGCAATGTCTGGCAACAATCATTTTTTTCTATTTTCTTATAGGACTTGGTGCCTAGATAAAATTTTGGCTGGGTGGGAACTTCCCACCCGCTTGGCTTTTTCAGAATCCAAGATGGCCGCCGCAAAATAGCAAAATCTAGCAAAATAGCAAAATTGTGTTTTAAATTGGTACAGAAGTTGAATGTGTCATATTGAGTATAAATCTTTGACCTGGAACACAAAATGGCCGCCATTGTTTTAAAAATGGCCGCCATTTTTTTCAAAATGGCCGCCGTGTAATATCAATTTTGCTAGAAATGACATATAATCTGAATAAATTTTTTTAGGGGTGTGATATTAGTGGGTACATATGGATTTTCTGAGTCAGGAATTAGGTTTCTCATATGAATTGTATGTTTCGAGTTAGTAATGTGTACAAAATCCAAGATGGCGGCCAATATAGTCACAAAAATGCTGTAAAATGATACAAATTCTGACCAAATTGACGTATGAAGGTGATCTTGGCGCGCCCACATAGGTTTTCTGGGGAGAAGAATATGTTTCTGGTGTGAACATAATATTTTGTTGCATAGAAATCCAAAATTGACCATCATAATGGTCAACAAATGTCTACTTTGCGAGTGTGAGCCGAAAAGTCAGCGGGGGACTAGAAGACCTACAGCCTACAACAACAACAAGAAGAACTGTCATCTGCTATTTGGGATATATTTCAGGTAATGACCCATGTTCTATCCACTTCTATGTGCTAATAACAAACCTGTGAATAGTTAAAAGTCATTAACTACAAAATGACTTCTTTGTTGTGTTGATCTGAAACCTATAAATGCTGAATATGATCGATGTGTTCACGTGCCAATACTCGAACGGTACCAGTAGTCGGAATGATGAGAAACGACCCACCTACCCATTCTGAAAAGAAAACTAAAAGGAGAAGTTCTGGGTCCAAAACCCTTGCCAATTTTTTTTGTGAATGTGGAGATAGTCATTTTCGACCTGTGAATGACCCTATAATTCGAGCGTGACCCTATAAACGAGCAGTACCAGTACCCGGATTGATGAATTATCCCTCACCCCCAGCCCCCCCGCCCCCCCCCCCACCCACCCGAAAAAAAAACTTTAAGCAGTTCTGGGCCCCAAACCCCTGCCCAATTTTTTTGTGAATTTGGAGATAGTCATTTTCGACCTGTTGATGACCCTATACCCGAGCAGTACCAGTACTCGGATTGATGAATAATCCCCCACCCTCCCCCCCCCCACACCCTCCTACCCTGAAAAAAAACCTAAAAGCAGTTCTGGGCCCAAACCCCTGCCCAATTTTTTTGTGAATGTGGAGATAGTCATTTTCGACCTGTGGATGACCCTATACCCGAGCAGTACCAGTAACTCGATCGATGAATAATCCCTCCCCCCCCCCCCCCCCCCTCCTACCCTGAAAAAAAACTAAAAGCAGTTCTGGGCCCCAAACCCCTGCCCAATTTTTTTGTGAATGTGGAGATAGTCATTTTCGACCTGTGGATGACCTGTGGATGACCCTATACACGAGCGGTACCAGTACTCGGATTGATGAATAATCCCTCATCACACACCCCACCTCCTACCCCGATCCCACTGAAAACAGTTCTGGGCCCCAAACCCCTGCCATTTTTTGTGAATGTGGAGATAGTCATTTTCGACGCGTCTGTTCCTATACCTTTTCCAAAGTTGCTCGTGGCGGAAAATATGTATGCATATAGACGTCCATTTTCACTTTTCAGCCATACCAGCAGCATTAATAGAGCCCATCACCCGCCCTGAGCACGCTATCCACAGGCCAGACATCGGCGGCACTACATCGCCAAGATGTGAGCCAGAACCAGTCTCCATTCCAAGAAATGGTACATGCAGCCTTTATTTCTTCTCACTTCACATGGCGACAGCCTAGTATCATACTGGTGTAACTGATATGCTGAGGCATAGTACATAGCAAACTTGTTCATGGTCAAGTGCCATATGATCGCAACTAATATTCCAAATAATAACGGTCACATTGCCGACTGATGAGTAAGCCGCCTACCACCTCCACCACCCATTCCCCCACCCCCAACCCGGGGAAACACTAAAAGCAGTTATGGGCCCCAAACCCCTGCCCATTTTCTGTGTGAATGCGGAGATAGTCAGTTTCGACATGATTATGTCCCTATACACGGGTGGAAAAATATAAATAGTGTTCTAACTATACTATTTTTGATGCTGTTTTGAGCTAGCATTATATTTTGAGGGTGAATAATATAATTATGAAGTTATTTTGAACAGTTGCGGCCACCTTGGTGACATATTTTCAAAATGGCCGCAGAATTTACAAAAAAAAATTAAAAAATCAATCAAAATTTCCCATATTTTCTTTATATATGTGAAAAAATGGTAGTAAACAGACATTGTAAATGATTTGAGCATTATAAGGTACATCTACTAGATTGTTATTTATTTCAGCATGAAGAACGATGTCTACTAACAGCGTGAAGTGACCCGATAAGCAAGCAAGTGACAATCCAGGAGCTGGCAATATGACGGAGTCAGAAAACCAAAACGAGTGCTTCTTCAAGACACTTTATAAATGTAGTTCTGGGAAGTTGATTTCGTGTTCACGCATCGAGACAATAGTGTCTGCTAGTGAAATTCGTCAAGATAACATCAAACAAAGACCAGAACTTTGTGACGGTGCATTGACAATAAGTTGTCACAAAAATTGTGTATCTAAGTACGTATCTCCGTCAGCTCTCGCAAGTTTGGGAAAGTCGTGTGAAACGTGACGATGAACATGATGACTCTAAAGCAGAACCTAAACGATTGCGCTCAAGCAGTGTCGGTGCATTTGAATTTGATAAACACTGTTTGTTCTGTCACGACGTAACTCTGTGTACATTGAGTCATGAATATAACGCCAGAGTACCGTACAAGTATAGAACAGCTGCTTCACTTGTAACCACTGACAAGATGGCTGGTGGTGTAACAAGTTACAAAGAACATTTACTGGACCTGTGTCGGAAACGCGGAGATGATCTCAGTGGAATAGTCAGGGACCGTATTCTGGGTGCACATTCAGATCTACATGCTGCAGATGCCAGGTACCATCGAACATGCAGTGCCAATTTCCATCGCGATATTCATAGAACCAGTAATACTGACACTACATTTTCTGAAACTATTAATGTTGTCGGTAGTGATCGCTCAAAAATTTGGAATTCTCTTGACGTTGAGGCAATTTATTCCGATAATGGTGGAAGTGTCATGTCTAGGCGTGTCTTAGTTGAGAAAATTGTCGAACATTTCGATGATGAAGTGCTATCGTTTCATTCACCTGGGGTGGCAACAGTGCTTGCTTTCCGCAAACACGCAGCTACTAATCTAAGAATTTTGGACGATAACCAGAATGAATACATGGACGAATGCGTACGAAAAGTGGGAAAGCAGATCCTGAAAGAGACAATGTCTGTAAAACACAAGTTCAACTCATACAATAGACATATTGATAGAGAGGTGTCATCTGAGTGTGCAAGTGACACATTGTTAAAGTTGTTATCAGCTGTACATCCTAAATTCCATAATTCACTACAGTCTATCATAGTTGGTAACATTGTATGCTCTATGGTTACTTGTCAGCCAACACCATTGCAGATAGCTTTTGGAGTACTTCTAGGGGACCATAAAATGCTGATCACAGAATTGTACAAGTACAATGTATGCTGTTCCTATGATGAGGTACGACGATTTCGAAGGTCAGCTGCTGTTCAGTCTTCAAGTGCGAAACAATTAGCGGGTCTGAGAGATATCAGCCAGGGTGGACTCGTGCAAATCATTATTGATAACTTCGATGCCGTTATCAGTTCGCAGAACTGTCGCCTTGAATGCCACTACATGGCAATGCTGGCAGCCCAGTGGAAGAAATGTCTAGCCAGTGTAGATGGTGTAGAAACGACAATCCCACGTCTCTCAAATGACAAAATGAAAATACCTATCCCATGTGAGACACCGGTTGTTGAGTATACGGGGCCAAAGAAACCTAGTATGCCATTGGCCGCTACATACCATTTCGACATGTCAGATGACTTTGTAAAAGCCACAAATGTATCACTGGCCAGGGCGCGAGATGTGGACTTCCATTTTTTCAAGGATGTGCTGTTCAAAGCCAACACACCAGAGTACAATGGCTACAATACACAATTCTGTCGTATGACAGGAATGAGTCCAGCTCCTAAGTCAGCAGTGGTCTACCTTCCCCTGATCAACATGAAGGCAAGCGATCCAACTACCGTCCTCACAGCAATCACTAGAGGATTTGATGTGACCAGAAACTCAAACCAGGACATTATGGTGCTAACCTGTGACCAGCAGATCTACAAGATCGTTGTGGACATTACTTTCCACCAACCTGAACTGCTGACAAACATAGTTGCGATTCTTGGTGGGATGCACTACATTATGGATTTTGTGAGCTGCATCGGAACCCTGATGGCAGATAGCGGCCTGAAAGACATATTGTCAACATCGTTCGGCTCTGTGGAGAAGATGTTGCAAGGGAAGGGAAATATACCACAAAATGTCCGAGCGCTGCGCCTTCTCACGGAAGAACTTCTCCGACCAGTATTTGTCAAGAATCCGGAGCTGACATGTATGGATGAACTGGAAGTTGTCCTGAATGTACTCGCGTCTCAAAGCCGTACCGCAAAGATGTGGATCAACAACATTGTGAAGCCAACCAATCTTCTGATGATGAGATTCTGCCGAGCATCTTACGAAGGTGACTGGCCCCTTCACATCAACAAAACAGCTGAAGAAAATGCTGCCCTACATGTTTGCGGCACACAAGTACAACTACGGAAGGTACGGCCTCTACTATGTGCGTTCCATGACATGGCTTGCACCGGAGATCCTGGACCCGTTCTGCAGAGGAGAACAATCACATGGCTGGTCTTGAAAATGGACAGTGGAGTGACATGTTCATCGAAACAAACTGGATGAGGAAAGGACACGGACCCGGTGGCATCATTGGAACCACAGAGAAACCCCAAACGATGGCTACATGGTGTACAGTATGGATGCCACCATGACCTTAACCGGTGATCTGAAGAAGCTGTCTGGTGATGACGTGAAAGAGAAGACGATCCACAAGGAAGAGTCGGAAGGTCGAATTGTTCAAGATGCACGTGATCGCCAATCACTTCGAACAGCTCTGGAGTCACGCATTGACCCAATGGACCCAGAAAACCCATGTAGCAGGAGGACTAATCCACATCTGGAGTGGTCTGCTCGCTCAGCCAAATGTCAACGTAGACAGATCCATGGAAATTGGGAACCGAACAGTTGAAACAGTTCGAGGCATCGTGGCCAGGTGGCTTTTACAGCTCACTCACAAAACAAGTAGTCACTTTCGCTGAAAAGAAGAAACGTCTCACATTGGGCGAGAATCCCGTCATCGACCAGGAGGCAATTTATGCTCGTGTTATCGGCCTTCTAGTTAGTCAGCGTGACCTCGATCTGCAAGAAGTCCTTGCCACAGAGCTAACCGCTTACCCTCCGTCGATGTTTCATGCTGATGGCCGCATGCGGGTCGCTACAGGAAAGTCGGCGCTAAAGAAGAACATGCAGGTCGAGGTTTCACAGCGATTGAATAACAACCCAACATCTATCATAATAGATGTGTCGGCTGTACTGTGGACAGTTGACTGGCCATCACATGGAATAGTGGAGACATTCATTTCAGGTTTCAAAGTGTGGCTCTCAAGTCGTTTGGCTGTGGCTGAGGTATTCCTGTGCTTTGACAGATATCGCGACTACTCAATCAAGAGCAGCACCAGATTCGCACGAGCTGCCGCTACACGTGTCCACCAGCTGAATCTGAATACATCCCTGCCTGCACGCGATGCGGTTCTCAAGAACTCCACCAACAAAACGTAGCTCAACAAACTCATATGTGAGCAGATCCTTCACGATGACAAGTACCTGAAGAATGTGACACAAAACCACAAGTTGGTGGTTACAGGTGATGATGCAGTAACCATTCAGATATTTAAGGGCCTCAAAATGCCGCGTTTGGATCTTGCATCCACACACGAAGAGGCGGACATGATCATCACACAGCAAGCTATCAGCGTTGCAAAGGAAGATCCTGGTTCAAGAGTCAGTGTGGTATGTGACGACACTAACGTGTTTGCCCTGCTTCTCCACTTCTATTCCCTTGAGAAGCTTGAATCGTCCCTGACGATGCAGTCACCTGTCCATGGTCGTTCTTGCATTGACATGAAGGAAACAGCTGACACTAATTCAGATATAATTCCTCAAATATTGGCACTACATGCTCTCACTGGTTGTGATTCGGTGGCGGCGACGTTTGGAATTGGAAAGACAACAGCAATCGCCGTAGCAAAAAAAGCTACGATCTGGATCAGCTCGGTCAACCAACGCAGACATCGCAAACGTCATGAAGCAGGCGACAACTTTCATGGCAGCATGCTATGGCTTGAAGACACCGTGCTCTTCGATGACAGAGTGTCGCAAACACCAGTGGGCCCAGAAGGCTGGGAAGTCAACAATGGCACCGAAGCTGCAAAGCTTGCCCCCAACGACAGAAGCTTTTGAACAGAATGTACGTAGAGCTCATTACCAAACTGCTCAATGGTACAATGCCATGAGTGGGGATCCACCGGCGGCTCTTGATGCAATAGACTATGGATGGGAAGTTGACGAGACAAACAAATGTCTAAACCCACGGAATATGGCAGATGGGATACCCTACGCTCCGGAACACATTCTCAAGTTGGTCAGGTGTGGTTGCGTGTCAGAACGAGCTTGCAGAGGTGGGAACTGTGGCTGCATGGGGCGCCAGCTTGTTTGTACGATGTTCTTTGCTTGTGGTAGTGGCCGGGCCTGCTAATCCCAATCCCCAACACAAAGGAAGCAGAAACAGATGATGACCATGCTTTGGATGATGCAGCCTACCAAGATATAGACACTGATACTGATGAGAATGGTTCAATAGAGGACTAATGTATAGTTACTTCATCCATCATGTCCATAACATGGGGTATTCAAAATCATTGAAGGCCTCCTTGCTACGACACCTTCAATATGCTGTGAATGTTTTGTCATCAGATATCAACTGGTGTCGACTTGAATTTCTATACCACTTGATCGGTTTTCGCAAACCCACAGACAGAATTCACAAACGATTTTGACTGTTACATGTGTTTGTTTGGTGATGTGGCTATCTTGATTTTAAATCATTAAACTAACTACAAATGGTCCAGTAACATTATGTCCTCATTCTTTCACCTTACATGCATACTTATAGGTGCTGATAGTATGCTTTTAGTGTACTTACAACTTTTGAGATATATTTTAATATAGATTTCTGCGGTTCTTGTGTGAAATTCGGCGGCCATCTTGGATTTACATCATCAAGATGGTTTCAAATTCATAAAACTACTTCAGAATTGTATTCCTCAATGTTGAAAGCATATAGAGAGACACAAAGATCATTATTCTACAGTACTTACAACAGATGGTATGATGATAACTAGATTTATGTATTTTATGGCGGCCATCTTGGATTTAAAAAAAGCCGAGGTACCAACAAGCTCCCACCCAGGCAAAATTTTATTGAAACAATGGGAACTATCGAAAAATGCAAAGAAATGCTTGTTGCCAGACATTGCAAGGTTACCGGCCCGTGCCACCAGACTATTACCATTTTATTTATCCTCTCTAATATTGAAATGTTCAAGAACACTATTCGATGCATGTATTACACTTCACAATATAATTTATTATGTTCATGTTAAATACACTGTAGCTTTAAGCATTGGTATATGGGGTGTGCATGTATTTGTGTATGCATCAGTCAGGCATTTATACAAATGTACATTCAAATGAATCTATATTGAAGTCCTAAATGTGTGTTTTGTGTAATAATAATTCAGTTACATGTTACAGTTTTTGTATAAAATGGTAACTAAAGCATTATTACATAAAACACACTTTAACGGCTACAATATGGATTTACACGTATGTATGTTTGATTGATGTATTCACTAACACATGCACATCCCATATACAAATACTTACAGCTAC